>PVKM010039399.1:0-13776 GCA_004027735.1 Carollia perspicillata | reverse complement strand
TGTGAGTTGCCAAGATTTCTCCAGTCACTCTTTCGTGTGGCAGAGTTTAGCCTATCTTGACTATTACAGAAGCCACAAACATGACATTGTCCTCCTGCTGGGCTGTTAGGAAAGGATTCTCTCACTGTGCCAATGGGCAGAGAGCTGCACCCAGAGCGGGCTACACACTCCAGCAATTTTACAAATTCCCCAAAGTTTGGGAGGATCTTGCTGGTTCGAAGTAGGGTAAAAGAGAAAAGCCTGGGGTTTTATTTTTACTATATGAAGTTTTATAAATAAACAAGGAAAAGACAAACACCCCTGTAGAAAAATGGCCTTAGGTACATATGGAAATGTGCTCAATGATACCAGTAACCAAAAAAACAAGAATTAAAGTATCTAATACCATTGTTATGGGTTGAATGGTGCTACCCCCACTCCAGGAAAGGAGGTATGTTGAAATCCTGGTCTCCAGTCCTTCTGAGTGTGATCTTATTTGGAAATAGGGTCATTGCTGGTGTACTAACTTAAGAAGACATCATCCTGGAGTAGGAGGGGCCCCTGATCCAATAGGACTGGTATCCTTACAATAACATGGCCACGTGGAGACAGAGACAGAAGGGGTAAGCCAGGTGCCAATGCGGGCAGAGGTTGGAGTCACGCAGGGCTAGCCAAGGAGCACCAAGGACTGCCGGCAGATCCCCACAGCTAGAAAGAGCAGGAAGGATGTCCCCACAGATTTTGGAGGGAGTGTGGTCCTGCCGACACCTGGATTTTGGATGATGTCCCCCCAGAACTGTGGGACAATCAATTTCAGTTATTTTCAGCCACACAATTTGCGTTTTTTTGTAAGAATGGCCCTAGGAAACTAATAAAAACACTTTTTTTTTTACTTTTCACATTGGAAAAGAATAACTTCCCCAGGGGTTAGCAGAATGTCCGTGAGGGGTTGGTAACAGGCAGTTGTATCCACTGCTGATGGATGGTTTACTCGTAGAGTTTGTTTGTTGGGTGAATTGGCAAAAGATATCAATAACAGCCTTAAAAAGAATATACCTTTCATTCCAGCGGCTATAGTTCTATAGTTTTTTTTTCTTATAACAGGAAAAGTTAAAATAATCTGTGTATAATAATAGTGGATTGCTTCAATAAACGATGACATGCCCTATGCAGTCATGAAGAATGATAATGTAGCCCTGGCTGGTGTGGCTCAGTGGATTGAGCATGGGCCTGCGAACCAAACAACCACGGTTCGATTCCCAGTCGGGGCACATGCCTGGGTTGCGGGCCGGTTTCCGGCGGGGGAAGCACGGGAGGCGACCATACATTGGTATCTCTCTCTCTCTCTCTCTCTCTCTCTCTCTCTCTCTCCTTCCCTTCCCCTCTGAAGATAAGTAAATAAAATCTAAAAAAAAATTAAAAAAAATAATTTAAAAAAAGAATGATAATGTGGATTTACCTCTATCACTGTGAATGACCGAGACATTCCAGTGGTTATGTGTGCATGGAGGGTGACCCTCTCTGCTCTGGGAAAGGTAAGGATATTTACACATACACAAATGCACAGAGAAATGTCTCCAGGGTTGGAAAAAGTACTTGGAAATTGGTAGATACCCAATAAAACATTTACTGAATACATCAATGAATAATTAAATTAATAAAAGTTATAAACCAAAATGTTAACTTTAGTTTTCTGTAGGTTTTGAAATTATGGGTGAGCTTTTTGAAACATGCATTTTAATTGTTTTTGAATTATATTTCTTTTCTAATTTTAATGCACTAAGCATGCATTACATCTGTGATAAGAAAAAAGAAAGAAAAGGTACTTATGTTTCTGTTTCGATTCTGCCGTCAGTTTATGTTTTGATCTGGGACTTCAGGACCCCCACCTCCCATCCTGCCTCAGTCTGCAGCAAGAAGTGAGGGTTGGTAAGGTGACCTCCAGGCCCTTCCCCAGTGGCCTGGTGGGGTGGGAGCATGGAAGGCTCTACAGCAGAGGGGACCCCAATGAAATGGAAACGGAACAGAAAGATTCCCCAGGAGCCCAGTGAAAGCATGTGAGTGAGGAAGCCACTGGTCCTCAGTCCTGCTGGGGCCATGGAAGCCACCAGCAGGAGGCTAGGTCAGAGCTGCCCAAACACCGGTAGTTCAGCTGGGCCTGGAGACACATCGGATCTCAATCCCGGTCAGTAAGAAGCTGAAAAAGAAACAAAGCAAACAACAACACTGAGGGCAATAAAACTCCAAGATTTAGTGCAGCCACTTTGGAAAGCAATCTAGCTTTCCAGAACGAACTCTTCAAAGGGTTACACATGGAGTTACGCCTTCATCCAGGACTTCTGCTCCTAAGAGCGATGAAAATGTGTGTTCACTAAAAACCTGTACGTGAGTATTCAAAGCAGCATTATGCATAATAATCAAAAGGCAGAAACAACCCAAATATAGATCAACTGGTCCATGGATAAATCAATTGTCATTCATCCATACAATGGAATATTAGTTATCTATAACAAGGAATAAAGTACCAATATATGCTATAACATGGAGGAAAGTTGAAAACATAATGTTAAGGGAAAGAAGCCAGATGTTGTATGATTCCATTTATGTGAAATATGCAAAAGAAGCAACTCCCTAGAGACTGAGAGCAGATTGGTGATTGCCTGGGGCTCCGGGCGGTGGTGGATTGGAGGGTTGATGGTTAAAGTACATGGAGTTTCTTTTTTTGAGGTGATTGAATATATTCTAAAATCAACTGTGGTGATGACTTCACAGTTATGTGAATATATTTAAAACAACTGAATTGTTAACTTGATGTGAATTGTATGGTAGATGAACAATACTTCAATAAAGCTGTACAAAACTGAAAAAGAAGAGAGTCTCTAAGATCGACTTTTCCTAACCCATGCTTTCAGCTCATCCTGCAGGCAAAGATGTGCATACAGCTCCTATTTTTTAGGGACATCCGCTGTGCTAACCCAGGGTGTTAACCATGGCAAGGAGCTGGAACACAAGAGACATGTGGTCCAGTCACTCCTTTCAGCCCAGCCCCCAGCCCGTGAACCAGCAGACACGTGAGTGAACCCATCCTAGATGGTCCAGCTGCCAGCCGACCCTCCCACTGGCCGTTCTACATAAAAGAGCCCTGCAGAGATCAGCCAGGCTGGGCCAGACCAGAAGAGCTGCCCAGCTGACCCACGGAAGTGTGTGCTAAGTGAATGGTTGTTGTTGAAGGCACTGAGTTTTGGGGTGGTTAGTTATGCAGCAGAAACTGACACCCTTCTGGTAAAAATGTGTCACGGTTCCTCCCGGGAATATTTTAAGCTATGGAAATGCTGGGTTATAGACCTGGCGCGTCTCTGAGTCGACTAGATATTGCCAAGTAGTTTTCTGCAGTGGTTCTGCCAATTTACACTCTCTCTGGCCCGGTAGGCAGGTTCCTCCTGCACCGCAGTCTTGCCAACACTCGGTAATGTCAGATGCTTTCATTTTGGCCTATCTGGTAGGTGCGAAATGGTATCCCGTTGATTTAATCTGCAATTTCCTGATCACAAGTCAGGTAGAACATATTTTCTGAAGTTGGTTGGTTGAGTGGATTTTCTGCAAAGAAACCACGACTATGGTCAGATTTGCATTTCTCCACCTTCTCTGTGAGGACGGCTCCCACTCATTCTTTATAGTGAATGAAACAGTTAGGCTTTAACTCCTCAGTGTCCTCTCCAGCTCTTGTCACCTGCCTTTTCCTTTAAGAATCAGCTCAGGCACTAAGTCCTCCAGCCAGGCTTTCCTGACCTCCAACTCCCATGGTTGGCCGGGTGTCCCCACTGCCCCATTCCCTTCCCTCAATGTGAGAGCCCTCCTCGTTGCATTGTAATGGTCTCACTTCCCTTTTGGAGGTTGGGGGGGCAGGGGAAACAAGGAACCAGTGCCTGAGCCTCCCCTTCCCATTCGAGGACCCAGCCAATCAGGTCAGTGCTGGGCCCTGGGTGACCCCTTTCTTGACCCTCCTTCCTGAGCAGCTTTCCGAGAGGAGGAGCCCAAAGGGCCAAGAGGAATCCGCTCCGCTTCCTCTGGCACCACTTTTCTCCACATTTGCTTGCCGTCTTCAGGGTTCATAGAGTGCTTCCGAGTTCATCATCTCATTTTGGTTTAGCAGTAATAACAATAAAGATACTGATAACTGCGGTAATCAACATCATACTTACATGGCATTTGTTGAGGAATAACCCTGTAGGGGGCACGGCTCTTAGCACACGACATGCACTGTCTCACGGAATCCTCAAAGCAGCCCCACAGGAAGGGAAGTTCATTCAAGAGGTGTGGAGAGTGATGCTTTGGAGGTGGCTGAGATGGGATGGAATCCAAGGTCAGTCTATTTCTAAGGTCTGTGTTTTGTTCTTTTTTTTAAAAAAGGATTATTGAATTATTTATTTATTTTTAGAGAGAGGGGAAAGGAGGGAGAAAGAAAGGGAGAGGTACATCAATTGGGCCTCTTGATTGTGCCCTGACCGGGGACCGAACCCACAACCCAGGCAGGTGCCCTGACTGAGAATCAAACCAGTGACCTTTTCTTCGAGGGATGACACCCAACCGACTGAGCCGCACTGGTCAGGGTCTCTGTTTTGTTCTTAATCGCCAGGCCACACTGCATCTATGAATAGGAAACTGAATCCCAGACGAAGGGCAATAATCCCTGAACATCTTCCATGGGTACCACCCTGCTCACCCGCTCACCCCCCGCCCACCTCATTTAGAATGAGGTTGGGGGGGAATTACCACCTTCCGTTTCCTCACGTGGTGGGAAGTGAAGTGGGTACAGCCACTTGTTCTCAGGTCACATGGGTCTCAGGATGAGAATCCGGATTCTGAGTCTCTAGTGGCAGGAGCAGGCTGGCCACCCCACCTTTGCTGCCCGGACGAGGGTCCATGGACCACGGCACTGGGGTCACCTGGGGGCCACCTCAGGTGTACAGCTGAGCTCTGCGTTGTAACAGGTGCCCAGGAGCTTCCTGTGTAAGTGAGAGAAGCGCTGCCTGTGCCTGGATGCTTGCACTGGAGTCCTGCCTCCACCGGTCTTAGCTTAGGACCCTGAGGGAGACATCACACCTCTTTTCACTTTTTCCCCCCCGTCTCTAAAACGGGGTGAGTAAAATAATATAACACTTAAAACACAGCAACTTTAAATAATTATAATTAGCTGTGTATATTAGTTTCCTACAGCTGCTATAACAGAGTAGCTTAAAACAACACAATTTTATTTTCTCAGTCTTGGAGGCCAGAGTTCAAAATCAAGGCACTGACCAGGCTGATTCCTTCTGGACACCCAGGGACACAGTCCATCACATGTCTCTCTCCCGGCTGCTGGTGGCTGCTGGTGGCTGCTGGCAGCTGAGCTCCAATCTCCGCCTCTGTCTTCGCATGTCTCTCTGTGTCAAATCTCCCTCTTCTGTCTTTTATAAGGACACAGTCATTGGCTATAGGGGCCACCCTAAATCCAGGATGACCTCAGCTCAGGATCCTCAATTTAATTACATGTGCAAAGACCCTTCTTCCAAATAAGATCATGTTCTGAAGTTCTGGGGAGACACGATTTTTTTTGCGGGGTGTGGGGGGGTTACTGTTCAACCCACTACAGCGCATTTTGTGTAGGTTGATTGCAAAATAGTCCCAATTGTTCTGTTCCCTGTATCCATGCCCCTTGCAATGTGACTTTGCAGTTCTTCCCATCAAGAGGTAAAGTCTATGCCCCTCTCTGCCCTCACCATTGAATCTGACTTGCTTTCCCAACAGAATGTGGGAGAATGGAGTTGCGGTTCTGAGCTTAGGCATCAAGAGTGGTTCTGCTCTCGCTTTTGGATTGCTGCCTCCACCTTAAGAGGCAGGCCAAGCTAGCCTACAAGAGGATGGGCAACCACATGGAGCAGAAAAGAGGCACTCCAGCTGAGGCCAGCGTAGCCAGCCACCCTCCAGCCGATCTGCCTGTTGGCCACAAACACGTGTGTGAGCCTAGCCAAGTTCAGCCAAACAGGCTCAGATCACAGAACCACTCAGCCGCCCCCGAGTCAATGTTTATTATTGTATGCCAATGGAAATTTTGTGATTTGTTATGCAGCATCATCGTGGCAATTGATAGCTATTACATGTTATCCTATTCATAAAAGTAAAATAGTATTAACAGCATGGTTTAATCTAGTGGTTGTAATCTCAACAAAGTATTCAAATCTACCTAGAATGGAAGTTCTACAAGAACAAACACTTTTTCTGTTTTGTTTTCTACCACATCCTCAGTTCTTAGAATAATGTGTGGCATTTAGTGTGTATTTAATTTAATAAATGTCTGTTGTATGGCTGGATGAAATCCGGGCTCTGCCTCTTATAGGCTTCACCTCCCAGCCTCAGTTTTCTTCCCTATTAAATGGGATGATACAGAGACCTGGAAGAGTTGACATGAGTGTTAAATGAAGAAAAGGAACATAATGTGCTCGATACACAGTAAGCTCGCAGTACACAGAAGCAAGCATTATTTAGAATGGGGAAGTCAATCCTTTGGGGCCACGGACCACAGACTTTAGAAAACTAAAACTAAAACTAAAACATACACATGCACAAAATATTGTGCACAGTTCCAGGGACTTCACCAATGTGCTGAAGCCAGAGCCTGAAGTTAAGAGCCCATATTTCAGAGAGATTTATAAATGTCGCCTATTTTTATCATTATGACTACCATCAACAGCACCTAATAAATGCTCAATAAGAAGGTGCTGCTGAATAAATTAATGTGAAAATGGATCATTTATCCCTGAAATTCTTTGGCCAATGACCATCTTGGCCATGGTCAGGCCTGTCTGGCTCATCACCTGTAAGGAAAGAGAAACAACCTTGGCTTTTTCTGACGATCAAGAACAGTGGCACAGCGCTTTCTGCGTGTGGCCAGCAGGGGCCGCCACCATCTTCTTGGCCCACTCTGTCCAGCCTCCTCACAGTCCAGTAAACCCGGCTCCTTTCCTCCAGCTCCACCATCAGAACCATGTGATTCTGCGATGTAACTGCAACGCCCTCCCTGCTACAGTGCCCTTTAATTAGGCATCCAACAGCCCGGGAGATCAGAATGCTCCCTTGTAATGGTCTGTTCCAGAAAATTACTGCCATCTGATTAAATTAAAGAAGGACCATTCGACTGATTGGTTAGGCATACTTCAGCCGTGCTGCCGTGGCATCATGACCACCATCACCGGTATTGGTATTTTCAGAGTGAAGAGTGAACGCGTGTTCTTCTGGAAGGTTATTGACGGAACGGCCAGAATAGGAGGCGCTGGGCAATCATGCCTGGAATTGCGACATAGGACACTCACCAGTCGGGTGGGAGAAGTAGCTGAGACCATTCTATCATGGGCTGAATTGTGTCTCCCTAAAATTTGTATGTTGAAGGCTTAACCCTAGAACCGCAGAATGCAACCCTATTTGGAGATGTCTTGGAAGCTGCAATGAACATGAAAGCCTTAGGGTGTGCCCTCATCCAATATGACTTGTGTCCTCATAAGAAAAGTTAATTCATATACGGACATGGATACAGAGACAGAAAACAAAAACAAAAACCATGTGAAGACACAGAGAGAAGATGGCCATCACCAAGCAAAGCAGAGCAACCTCGGAAGAAATCAGTCCTGTTGAACAAATCCTTGACCTCAGACTTGCAGCCTTCTGAACGGTGGGAACTTTAATGTCTGCTGTTTAAGGCCCCCAGTCTGTGGTGCTCTGTTACAGGAGCCTGAGCAGACTAAGACGCACGCTGCACGCCAGGTGAGTGCTCGGCACAGGTGACTGCGTTTCATCCTCGCTGTAGTCACTCGCTCAAGGTCTTGACCACTGGCTGGCAGGTGGCAGGACCAGGATTTGAACCCATGTCCCTCTGACTCTGATGCCTGCCACACATTGCCAAGCTGCTTTGAACTCAGATGAGGAGAAAAGGCAGTCATTGGCCGGCATGAATTTTGAAAATCCCTTCCACCGCAAACAGTCTATCTAGGGTTTGGTACATGGTGGTGGCTCAGACACATTCTTAGCGAGTTCCAGTGTCTATCATACTGTTGAAAGAGTGCCACCCTCCCTGAGGATTCTTTAGGGAGGACAAGTATAAATCTTTGAGAGCTGTTAGAGAGGACGCCTGATGCTCCTCCGGGAAGAGTCGGAATCTGCACCGGCACCTGCGTGGCTCCTTTGCTTTGAGAACACTGTCCAAACCGTGTTGCCTGGTGCCCCGTGTCCCTCTCCACATTATGATTTGCTGCCGCCCGCCTCGTCTCCAGCTGAGTCTCTGGCCCCATACCTGCTGAACCCAACAGTGCAGGAGTTCCTTGCCGTTCCCTGAACAGTTCGCTCTCCTCCTTGCCTCCATGTCTTAGTTCATGCCGTTCCTTCTGCCTACACTGCCCTCCCCACCTTGCCCACCTGGTGACCCCGTACTCATCCTCCAAGTGCCACCCTTCAAATGTCCCCTCCTCCAGGAAGCTTTTTGGACGTCACCTGAAAGAATCAGGGACTTTCTCCTAAGGGCACTTGTTATACTTTTTCCCTCTTCTGTGTGACAGACGCCCTAAGGTGACCCCTACAATGAGTCGCAGCCTTGTATGATCACCTCCTCTTCAGTTTGGGCAGAACCAGGGACTTGCTTCTAACCGAGAGTGTATGGAAAAGGTGACAAGAGAGCTGGCGCTTCCTTGGTTAGGTTCCCTTACATGGCAAAGACGATGGGATGGCACTTTGTTGTAAGACTCCTTGTTAGCAGACTGCAGAGACACACTCCTCGGCTGGCTTTGAAGAAGCCAGCTGTCACGTGTGAGCCGCATCCCATAAAACTGTGAGCAGCCCCCAGGATCAGAGAAAGGCCCCCAGCCAACAGCCAGCAAAAAGGCGGGGCCTTCAGTCACTGTGTGGCAAAAGAGGAACTCTGCCACCAACGGAATGAGCTTGGAAATAGATCCTTCCCTAGTCGAGCCTTCACATGAAAACGCAGCCCTGAGAACACCTTGACTGCAGCCTTGTGAGACACTGAGCAGAGGAACCAGCTGAACCAGGCTAGAAACTGAGAAAATAAATATATGTCACGCCAGCAGGTTCGTAGTAATTCGTTACCCAGCACCTGGTAACTAATACACTCTGTTACAACACATAACCAGTATTATTCTTCATGTGATATTCCCAACTAGAGAGGATCCATGAGAATGAAGAATAGAGTTCAACTCTGTTAGCCCCCCCACGGTGCCTGGCACATAGTAGGCACTTGATACATGTTTGTTGAATGAATAAATGAATATTATTTTTAAGGTTCCATCTGACTTTTTAAAAAAAGCCACTCTAATTCCAGGATGTTGAAACTCCATTACTGTTACCTTCATGGAAGGTCAACGAGGATATCGAATTTCCAAGGAATAAAAAAGAATGCAGAGAGCAAGCACTCTTCTGTAACAGTTATAGATCCTTTGACGCAATTTGCCAAGCAGTTGGGCGTACCGGGCTCTGTAAATGTTATAACGCTGTCTTCTGATTGTCTGTGAAAATGCTCAAAGTCAAAGGCACAATCCCCAAACCTGCTGAAAGGCAGCTAGGACTATTAGCTGCTATTTGAAACCCGGAGGCAAAGAGACATTAAGAGCCTCAAACCAGTCAGAGGGAGAGTCATCAGTCAACCATGGAGCCAGGGACAGAATTCTAAATCTAAATTTGCCCAGAGCCCCCAGAAAATACTTCCTACTCCTCCCCTCCTCCTTGTCTTCCTTCCCCCTCCCTTCTCCTCATCTTCCCCTCCCCTCCCTCCTCCTTGGCCATAGAAACAAACACATAATTCTTAGAGCCGAAAAGCCTGCAGATCACAGCTTCCAAGGGCTTCGTTGTACAGGTGAGAAAACTGAGTCTCCAGAGAGAAAGGACTTGGCCAGCAGATACAGACGGTCCTGAGAAGAGCATCGTTTTTCAGAATCCCCTGAAGACTAAGGTTAAAAATAAAAACAAAACAAACATTTCCTCATTTCCTTGAGGATCAGTGAGGAAATGAGGCAATTAACCACACATTTAAGTACCTCACTGTTCAAACAAAAACTTCTACAGGGTCTATCCAGATCAGCAAAGCGGAGAGTTATTTTCTCAAAACAATTCTCACAGCAGCCCAGAGCGGCCCTGGTCCCAGGCACCGTGCCTTGTGGTTCACACACATCACCTTCATTAGCCTCCCAACCATTTCTTTTTCATAACCCTTTTTATAGTGCTTTTGTTTATGAATGAAGAAACTGAGGCTCGGAGAGGAGACATAATTCCTCCAGGGTTACATAACCAGTAATTCCTTAGCCAAGTCTGTCTGCGGTACTGATCACGCCTCTGAGATGCCCAAAGGAGTGGGGAGTGAGGCTCAGAGGAGGGGATGCTGGCTCGGGAGCCTTGCCTGGGACCCTCCCGTCAGAGCTCAGGATGCTCCGCTCCTGCGGCCCTTGAGCACATTTGGTGCACACAACACAGCAGCCCCTGACTGCTGGCTGCAGGAGGGCAGGAAGCACTGCGGTCTGCTCCTGCTGAACCCTCAGGACATCGCCTGGCAGGAGCCGGAAGGAGGAGCTGAGTAAAGTTTGAACGATGATCGAAGGGAGTGAACGCATGAATGGATGATGCCCCGGTTAACCGTGCCGAGGAGCGCGCAAGGTTATTTTTGCTGGGGGGCTTCTCTAATCTGAACCAAGCTGCTGTGTGCGTGGAGTGAGCGTCCTCCCCGGAACCGGTGTCTAATCCCCTGATTAAAGAAGCTCGTGGAGACCTCCTAGCAATCGGATTACAGCACAGCAGGCCTGATAAGGTCACTTCCACTGCTCTGCCTTTTTCCAGCCCACAAATTGGCTCCCTGATATTTATTATGGCAATCGTGATAGTTTGCTATTTTCCCCAAAGCTGTGTGAGAGAAGTCAGCTTCTAGTCCATCTGTCTTCATACGAGATGCAACGAGAGTCTGTAGTGGGTTAGGCATGTCGGTGGCTAACAGCACAGACTTCGGGGGAACCGCCTCACAGCCCAGGCACTGTTTCCTCATCTGTAAACTGGGGGTGATCATAATAGCGGCTTCACAGGATGGTTGAGAGGGTTAAAGGAATAGATGCCTGGAAAGCGCTTAGCTCTCTGTGAGCACTCAGCACATTTTCCTTTACGCCGCTGATGAGAGAGACTGGAACAGGCACCACTGGCTCCCGGTGGGGCCGTGGACAGGACAGGGACCTTCTCTGGCCCTTGATTGTTCTAGGTATTACACAGAGGGAGAGAGAGGGAACGAAGGACTCGTTCAACAAATAAAGACTGAACACACTCTGTGTGGTCGTCCTGGGACTGAACACCAGACGCAGAGAGGAAGGGGCTCTGGCCCTGTCCTCGAGGGCCTCCCACGTGGGCAGAGCTTTTACCACGATGCCAAGCATCGTGGAGCACCTGGTACATGCCAGGCCGAGTGATAAGCACCTTGTGAACATGAGATCAATCGATATTCATAATAATGCTGTCGACAATGCCACTGTGCCCATTTTATAGGTAAGGGCGCTCTGGTGCCAAAGCCCTCCGTGACTTACCCAAGGTCGCGTGGGTTGCGAGTATCGAAGATGGAATTGGAACCCGGAGAGCGACTCTGCGCTCTAGCACCCTTCTGGCACAAACATCCTGTGATTCTCCATGACCAGAGACAGGCTCCAGATTGCCCGGAATCGAAGATAAACACCTGTATCTCCCCTCCTCCTGATGCTTTGGTGCTTTCTCTTTTCTCACATCTCTCTTATCTCCCCGCACTTCCATCAATACTCTCTGCATTATCTACCAAGCACACAGGCGAACATTTCCATTTTCTTTGCTGATACCATTCCCGCTGACACTGCGGGGAAGAGACAGGCTGTGGTCCTGGAGCAGAAGTAAGAACTCCAGTTGCTCACCTGCTTCTCTGGGGGCCTCGAGGAAATGTCAGCTCCCCGACCAGGAATCGTTAGCGGGTGGCTACTTTTTAATCTCAGACATTCCCAGCCCAACTTTTGAGAAAATGTGGTCTTCATACCATTTCCTCTGGGACCTTTCCGCGTCAGTGAACCAGACATTGGGGAGGCTGCGTAGCACAGTGGCTAAGTAAGAACTCTGCAGCCAGACTGCCAGGGGTCAAATCCCAGCTCTTTGATCAACTATCTCTGTAACCTTGGGGATAGTCATGTCCTCATGTCTCAGTTTCCTGGCTATTTTTCCAAGACGATGATGGTGATGATGATGGAGGCGGTGGTGGTATTTCTCTTCACAGAACAGATGGGAGGATCAGGTGTTTAAAAACAATGTCTGGCACTGAATAAACATACACTTTTTTTATATGTCCATGAGAAATACATCTCCAGTTAAACTAATCTCTACTGCCTTTTAAGGTTATTGTCCAGTAGACAAGAGGGAAGAGGAGAAGCTCCAAATGACTATGGAACAGAAAAAGCCTTTTACAAAAAGCTTTTTTTAAAAGTCTTTTATTGCCCTAAAAAAATAAAAAAATCAACTTTACAACACAGGGCGTGGTGGTGAGTCAGGAGGTTCAGAAAATCCATTTGACAGCTGAGAAGGGAAGCCGTTTGGTGAGGGCCATTCAACTAGATATGGGAGGCTCTGAGAGCGGATTAGTGGCTTTCCGCATGCTATCCAGACTGCAACCAGATATGTGGTCTCCTGATGAAAACAAACACATCATAAACCAACGACAACCAAAAATCCAGCTCAACACAGAGCACTTCTTAGTTGAGCACAATTCACTCTTCCTTCTGTCTTTTCAACTGTTCCCGGGTATTCAGGATTTTCCAGAACATCCGTTGGAGAAGGGCTTGATTTGCCGGAGTTGAGGAACGATAATGAACCATGCAAAGTGGCTTTGGTGAAGACAGCGAAAGGAAGCCTGCGGCATAATAATATTTTCCTTCTGAAGAGGGCAGTATGCAGCCAAGGCCAGGTCTGCTCTTGCACTCTGGGCCTGGAGGAGGCAGTGCAGCCCTCAGGAGCCTAGACATCTTGGATTTCCAAGACCTTGTTTCTGAACGACGAGCACATCTTCAGACCTGAAATAGGATTCTTGAGGTATGAGCACGGTTACACGCTGCCTCTCATCGAGGGGACATGCTGCAAACTGATACAAAGATGGTCATGCAAGACGGATGGAAGAAACCCCAACGAGTTCTTTCACCATGCTCTTGAACTGGTCCACCCTCCCAAATCGGCCTCTATGAAATTAAACAGCAATAGCAAGGCATCCTAGATGGTCTCTGATGTTTGCAGAGGAAAGTGTTTTTTTTTCTTCTAAGACTTGTGTGCTAGGTAGTTTCTACTGCCTAAAGCAAAATACCTTCTTGCAAACATTTTTTTTTTTTTGCATAGAAATAAAATGTTGGGAATGGGGATGCTAGCTCCTGGGATGCATTTATCAAGCCAATCACAGTAATTATAATCAGAACACAAACTAAGTGAAAGCCGAGCATGAAATACATTTGCAGTAAACCTGAACTGCATATAATTAAACCCTGCTGGGTGGCATTTTGAAGTATGCCATTAATATATTTTGGGGTGAGCAGATTGATTTTTTTTCTTAAATATCTTGTGCTGGTTGCATCAAAGGCTTCAACAGCAGTTAAGAAGGAGGAAGAAGGCTACGCATTATTAACTGCTAAACTTAGGGCTCTGAGACAGATGTCCAAAGGTAGCTTAATTGGCTAACACACCTGTCAAATATGTTCCCTGGGCATTAATTTAACCTAGGTCTGGCTTAGG
>PVKM010039398.1:0-13787 GCA_004027735.1 Carollia perspicillata | reverse complement strand
TTGACGCCATGCCTGTGTTTGTGTCTGCAGGAGTGGAACGTCACGTGGTACACCAGCAATCCCGACTTCACCAAGTGCTTTCAGAACACTGTCCTCGTGTGGGTGCCTTGTTTTTACCTCTGGGTCTGCTTCCCCTTCTACTTCCTTTACCTCTCCCACCATGACCGGGGCTACATTCAGATGACACATCTCAACAAAGCCAAAACTGTAAGTCCTCACAGGGACGGGGGCTGTTCCTGGGTGGGGAGTGATGGAGGGTGAAAACTAATGTGTCTCTTCTACTTCACTGTCCCCAAGTTCCTTTTGCTAGAAGACAGAACAATGATGCGGTGGACAAGGCTGGAGGCCTTGGATTCAGACTTGGGTTCACACACTGTCTCTGTCCCTTACTAGCTCTGGGACTTTGAGCATAGTTTCCTGTCGTTACAATGGGGATGATAGGATCTATCTCAACAGATTGTCAGCAGATAATCAGAAAGTCTTCCTATTAGACCTGGAATATCTTTTTACTTAGGAAAAGCTTTTGGCTTCTGGTCAAGATGGCAGAGTATGTAAATGTGGTGCTAGTAACCTCCCACAACCACATCAAAATTACAGCTAAACTGCAGAGCAACCATCATTCAGAACTGCCTGAAGTCTTGCTGAGTAGAAGTCCTGTAACTAAGGATATACAGAAGAAGCCACGTTAAGACTGGTGGGAGAGGCGGAAACATGAAACAGTCTGGCCTCACACGCTGTGTGGCAGCTGAAAATCAGGAGACATATTTGGCAACAGAGGCTCTCCCTGAGGAATGAAGGGCCCAGCTCCATACCAGGTCCCCTAGCCCAGGGCTCTGGTGCTAGGAAGAGAGGTCCCCATAAGAGAGGTCCCCATAACTTCTGGCTGTGAAAACCAGCGGGCATTGTGGCTGGTGAGACTCCTGGAGTCCCAGGTATTCCTCTTAAAGGGCCCGTGCTGAACTTACTTGGACTTACTCACTTTGAGCTCAGCACTAGGGTATCTGCTTGAGAGGCACCAGGGACATACAGGGAGGGACTGAAATGTCTATCATCAGGGCAAGGGTTGGAGGGGCTTTCTCCCAGACGGAAGTGCTGGTAGAGGCTGTTGTTCCTTTGATGAGCCCTCCCCGCACAGAGCCAACAGATGGGCACCATATCTGAGACTCCTTCCACCTGGCTCATACTATCTGCCCCACCCTGGTAATTCCCCGGTACCCTGCCCTACTCAGCGTGCAGGCCCACCCAAGGTGTTTCCATTACCTTTTTCAAGACAAACAGCCTCCTCTTGGCTCATGCTGCAGACTTTTCTAAATCCTCTCAAAGGTTCACAACCCCCAAACGAGCAGCATCTGGCCTCCATGTGCCCCATACCTCTTGCTAAGTGGCTGCAGGCTTGGTATTAGTGGTAGCTGGACTCAGTTTGCAGCTTGTCCTTTTCCTGGCACCTCCAAGTCCAGCACAATTAGCAGCCATCTGCAGATTGCTTTGTAGCTCATGCTGGTGGCAATAGACAGGGCACAGGTGGTGACTGACCTGTGAGACCCTCTTGGGAGGCCCAACTTCAGACTACGCCAGATTACTACTACCCAACCACCTCCGCAAGCGACACAGTCAAGGGGCAGACTCAGCAGGCACCAGAGCCCTGCTGAAGCAAGTTCTACCCCATGGGGTCAGCCCCTGCACAGCAGCTCCTCTGCTGTAGTTCTGTCTGTTCCCTGTAGCTGATTGGCCTGGGGAGGTCAATCCCTCCCATTGATGTGCCACAGCAATCAAGGCCTAACTACAACAGGAAGGTACACACAGCTCACAGAGGGGCGCACCTGGAGTGCCTGGCTGGGTGACCAGGGAGGTGATGCCACTGGGCCCTACAGGACCCCTACTACGTAAGTCCACTCTACCAAACCCAGGAGACATAGCAGCCCTATCTAATACATAGAACAAACACAGGGAGGCAGACAAAATGGGGAGACAAAGAAACATGTTCCAGCTGAAAGAACAGGAGAAAAATTCAGAAAAAGAACTAAACAAAGTGGAGACAAGCAATCTGCCAGATGCAGAGTTCAAAACAGTGGTTATAAGAATGCTGAAGGCACTTAGTGAGGACCTCAGCAGCATTGAAAAGGACATAGAAATCATACAAAATAACCAGTCAGAAATGAAGAATACACTAGAAGGAATCAACAGCACATTAGATGAAAAAAAGGATCAGGCCAGTCATTTAGAAAACAAGGTATCAGAAAACACCCAATCAGAACAGTAAAAAGGAAAAAGAATTTTACAAAATGAGGGTAGTTTAAGGGACTTCTAGGACAACATCAAGTGTTGAAGATAGAGAGCAATGGGTTTGAGAAATGATGACTGAAAACTCTTCCCTAGCCTGGTGAAGGAAAAGACAACTCCAGGGAGCACAGAGAGTCCCACACAAGTTGAACCCAAAGAGGCCCACACCGAGAGTCCTCATAATTAAAATGCCAAAGTTTAAAGACAGAGAATCTCAAAAGCAGCAAGAGAAAAGCAGTTAAAAAAAAGACAAAAGCAGTTAGTTACCTACGTGGGAGCTCCCATCAGACCAACAGCTGATTTCTCAATAGAAACATTTCAGGCCAGAAGGGATTGGCAAGAAATATTCAAAGTGATTAAAAGCAAGGACCTACAACCAAGATTACTCTACCCGGCAAATCTATCATTTAGAATGGAAGGAGAGATAAAGAATTTCCCAGAGAAGAAAAAGCTAAAGGAGTTCATCACCATTAATGCAATATTACAAGAAATGTTAAAGGGTCCTCTTTAAGAATAAGGAGGAGCAAGGGGAGGAGAAATATGAATAATAAAATGGCATTAAATACATATCTTTCATTAATTACTTTAAATGCAAATGGATTAAATTCTTCAATCAAAAGACATGTGGTAGCTGAGTGGATAATAGACTAAGAACCTCACATGTGCTGCCTACAAGAGACTCACTTCAGATCTAAAGACACCCACAGACTGAAAGTAAAGGGATGGAAAAAGGTATTTCATGAAATGAAAAAAAAAAAAAAAAAACTAGGGTAGTGATTCTTGTGCCATACAAAAGAGACATTAAAATAAAGGCTGTAACAAGAGACAAAGAAGGACCCAGCAATTCCACTTCTGGGTGTTTAGGCAAGAATCCCAAAACATTAAATCAAAAAGACACATTTATCCATATGTCCATTGCAGTATTATTTACACCAGCCAAGATATGGAAGTAACCTAAGTGGCCCTCAGTAGATGAATAGGTAAAGAAGTGGTACCTATGTACACTGGAATATGACTGAGCCATCGAAAAGAATGAACTCTTGCCATCTGCAACATCATGATGGACCGAGAGGATGTTGTGCTGAGTGAAGTAAGTCAGACAGAGAAAGACATATGCCATATGATTTCACTTGTATATAGAATCTAAAAAATAAATGAAAGCAGAATAGAAACAGACTCATAGCTACAGAGAACACTTGGACCTCTGCCAGGTAGGAAGGCTGGGTGACAAAGGTGAAGGGATCTAGAAGCACGTATTGGCCGTTACAGAGCAGTCATGGGGATGTGCAGTACAGCACAGAGAGTACGGTCAGTAATACCGTAAGAGCTGTGCATGTGTGTGTTGTCAGACGGATGCCGGATTTAGCCAGGTGATCACTTCATTAAGTGGGTGTACACCTAATCACTGGGGTGTACACCTGAAACTAATACACTATTATACATCAACGGTAATTAAAAAATAAAAAATAACTGCAAAAAAGGTGAAGGGGAATAAGAAGTCCAAACTTCCAGTTACAAAATGTGTAAGTCATGGGATATAATGTACAGCACAAGGAATGCAGTCAATAATATTGTAATGACTTTGTGTGGTGACAGATCGTCACTGGACACATCGTGGTGATCGCATTGTAAGGTATGTAAGTGTGGAATCACGATGTTGTGTACCCGATACTAATGTAATGTTGTATGTCAACTATAATTTAAAAAATAAGAAGGCAAAAAGAAGTTTTTATCTTGAAATAATTTCAAACTGCAGAGAAGTTGCAAGAATGATACCAAGAACTCCCTCCAGCACTGTACACCCGTTACTTGTAGTCACTGATTTTTAACATTTTGTTATATTTGTTTTGTCATTCGTTTTTGCTCTCTCCATATACACGCATTATTTATTTTTCCCGAATCATTTGAGAATAGGTCACAGCCACCATGCCCCTTTACCCCTTAATTCTTCAGTGCCTCTTTTCTCAAAGCACAAGTATTCTCCTAATGTAACCGTAGTACAGTCACTACATTCAGGAAGGTTAACATGGACACTTTAAAAAAAAAAAGTCCATACTCCAGTTGTGCCAATCGTCCCAGTACTTCCTTTGGAGCATATTTCTCCACAGTTCAGAATCCAGTCCAAAGTCACGTATTGCAGCGAGCCATGCAGCCTGTTGAGTTTCCTTTAATCTGGAAGATCTCCTTTCTCTGCATTTTATGACACGGGCATAGCTGACGCGGGCCAGTCGTTTTAGAGGGAGTTCTCAGCTCAGGCTTGTATAATGTTTCCTCGTGATTGGATTCAGGGGACTTCTGTCTGGCCGGAAAACCACCAGAGGGACGTTGTGTCCTCAGACTGTTACATCCAGGGTTGCAGGGTAACCAGCTCATCGACGGGGTGAATTTTGACCATTTGGTCAAAGTGGCATTTGGTGTCTGCAGGGTACAGTTACTGGTTTTCCCCTTACGAGTACAAGCCATTTGAGGGGAAGACATGTAAAGCGCCTGTATATATATCGAGCTCCTCATTCCACTTTTTCCTGTCGATTTGGCAAGTATCTCAGTAATTTTTTTGTTTTTGTTTTCTTTGCATGTGTTTTTTGCAAGACCCATGCTTTATGAACACGTTTTCACACGTCTTAATTTGTTACACGAGGTTCTTAGTTCATGTTTCAGATTCTGACATTAGCTTGTTCAAAAAGGTAAATTCTGAAACCATGGTTGATGTAGCAAATGAAAACTTCATCGTTAATATTGACATTTAAAAAAGACCTTTGCAAAATAGGCTAGTTATTAATTGTGCTTGAACAAAGCATGCGTGGAATGAATTCCATTTATTGTGGAATTAGTCTCTGCTACACACCGATGCTGGAGAAGACCCCTGGCCTCTGAGGATGTAAGAGTTTTCAAGTGTTCCCAGTGTATGCTGAACAATGAAATGCGACAAATAATTTCCAGGGTGCTAATTTGAACCTCAGAAGTGGAAGGGCTAGTATGCAGGGCAAACGGCCTAGGGGCCAGAAAGGCTGGTGCCCGTAACTTGGCGCAGCTTTGCCATTGCCTGGGCATCCTCAGGTATGCAGTAAAACTCTCGAGGGATCGTTTAAATTTTATAACTATAGCTCTCAGCAATATTTTAAAGGCACATTTCCCAGGACTTATTTCCATAAACTGTCGGTAAACAGGAAATCTTGAATGATTTTACCAACGCTGTCCCTTTGCTTGTATTGCCGTTCAAACCTACCTGTCTTGCTCGTACTCTAGTTCAAGCCTATCTCAAAATGCCGTCTGTTCCTCTTACCTATGCTAGATCTGATGTCTTCCTCTTAGACCTCTGGGAGCACGTGATGCTTTTCCTGGGGAAACACATCTGCCTTTAAAATGTAAATCGGATCTGGTCCTTGCCTTGTTCAAAAACCTTCCGGTAACTTCTCACCACAGGGAATAAAACCCAGAAGTCCTTACAGAGGCCCAGCTTGATCTGGCTCCAGGCTCCTCCTCCCCTGTCTCCTGTGCACCCATTGCTCTTCCCACAGCAGCCATAAACCCACCCGCGTGTTTCTGCCTCTGTGCCTTTGAGCTTGCTGTTCTCTCTGCCTGACTCGTTCTTTTCCTCAAATACTCACTTTTGGCTCTTTGCTCAGATGATCAGAGAGGCCTTCCCTGACTGCCCTATCTGACCTCTTTTATTTTTCCTCATATCACTTACTCCCTCGCCTATGTCCATTCCACTAGAATTTCAGCTCTGTGAAGGCAGGCACATTTGTCTGTTTTTACCACCGTTGGATCTTTGGCACCTTGAGAAGGACGCGGCCCATAGCAGGCCCCAAGTTAATTGTGGCTGGATGACTACTGTTGAATGAATGGTTGTTCTGCTGGGGCTGCTGATAGATGAGTTCTAGCCTGAGCTCTTTGAGCTCTTTCAGGTGCTGGGGTGAACAGTGACCAGACAAATTGTCATGCTAGGGGGTGGGAGGGGACAATATACTGGTTACAGACCAGCACGAGATGGCTTAGGCAGTGGCTCACCCTAGTCAGCGCTTCTGTGTCCCAGAGGGTATGTGCTGTGTTCAGGGGCCGTAGCTGACAGTACAGGGGCTGACTGAGGCTGAGCTCTGAGGTGGGCCAAGTTCCAGTGCTGTCCGTTTTAAGACCTGTGTGTACTTCTCTTCCAGGCCTTGGGGTTTTTGCTGTGGCTTGTCTGCTGGGCAGACCTCTTCTACTCTTTCTGGGAAAGAAGTTGGGTCAAGGTCCTGGCCCCGGTGTTTCTGGTCAGCCCAACCCTGTTGGGCATCACCATGGTAAGTAGGAGCTGGCTGGCTGTCAGGCACTTGTGGAGACCAAAAGCAGTGGCCAGTATTTAGAAATGAGACGATCCCACAGTAAAAATCCAGAGATCTGGCTTCTTTTGAAAAATGCAAAGGTCTGGTAACAACTAGACTTGTAGTCTTGCAGGGCAGTAATCAGCTGGGTCTGAGAGGCGACTGCAGCCCTTAAACAGGGCCTGCACAGTGAGTGTGTCACCGTCCCCACTGTGCCCTATTGCCCTCCCTGCCACTGAGGCTGAGTGAAGGTGCCATCCTGTGCTGTACTTGCTGTATACTCTGTTCTTGCACTGGCTAGCTCAGTAATTTATAGTCATTACCTGGAACCCAATGGCCTGTTGAGGTTTTAGGCTCCGGCATAAGGAGTGGATACGAAACTAAATGAAAAACTGCCCTGCACCATGGGAGTCCCTTATGTAGTGGGAGATATAAATGGGGGACTGCTTTATTACAGCTGGCGTGTCTTGAGTACTTACTGTGTCTGATTTTCAGAACAACTGGTGAGATAGGTACTGCTTAGTCTCCATTTTAAGGTGAGGAGATTAAGGCACAGAGAGGTTATGCTCCCTGTTAAAGGTCACACAGCTAATACATGGTCAAGTGAGGGGTGGTCACTCAGAGGCCATGCTTTTAGCCCTTGCTCTCCACATTGACATTAAGGGCCAGTCCTATGAAGTACCATGTACCTTTCTTAGGTCCTCTGAGAAACCTGGAAGGTCCTCAGTGAGCATAGCCCTTGAGCACTGAAGAATGAGGAGGGAGCACATTTGGGGCAGGATGTTTGGAGCAGGGAAACCAGTATGTCCAAGGGAAGGTTGGAGGCCAAAAGGGAGTATCCGGGGGAGGATGGTGCGCCTTCCTTGAAGCAAGAAGGTGGGGTGGGGGTGAGGGGGCAGACAGTGGGAGCGGCAAGGTGGGTCAAGAATGGCAAGTTGGAGGCAGAGTGTGAAGGACCCTGAATCTTCACAGCTCCCGTCAGCAGTGTGCGCTCTGTGCCGCGCACTGTCCTAATCCCTCTCTATATTAATCCACTTAAGTGTGTTTGCTCATTACCCCCATTTTGTAGATAAGCAGGTTGAGACACAGAGAAGTGATGGGATGGGCCCAACGTCACACAGCCAGTAAGCCCCAGAGCCAGCGTCACATGCAGGCTACCTGGCTCCAGTGTCTGTCTTTGCAAAGAGCCCCCCAAGCACAGTGTCCTCCGTTCATTGTTCTTCGTGTCCCCAGAGCCTGGCACCATGCCTGACATGCAGTAAGCACTCCATGAATGTATTGAGGGAATGGGGAAATAAAGGGCTTGGTTTTGCTGGCCTGGAGGTCTGGGGCTCTACATTTTGGTGAGGGGGTATCAGGATGGACTACTTTGGGTTAGAATAGCTCATTACCTTAACTTTGCCCATTCCTAGTTTTTTTTTTGACTCCTCATTCATGCCTTTGTCTGTGATGCTGGAGACACAGGTGTGATGAGCTGAGGGTCACTGAGCTTTATACCCCCCCCAGGGCTCTGGGCTGGGCTGACCGAGAGGTGAACTGGCCCATGAAGTCCTCAGTCTCTCTCCTCAGGGCTCCATGAGAGGATGAAGGACCGGCCCTGCTGTTCCTGCGGCAGGAACATTCTCCTGGCTCCCCTGGGGACTGGAATATGCAGGCACTGGGAATATGAGAATGAGGCAATCAGCAAATATTTCTTATTTCTAATGTATGCCAGAAGTTGAAGATAAAACCGACACAGTACCTCTGTTCTCAGGAAGTGTGCAGTCCAGCTGAGCAAACAGACATTCAGTGAATGATTCCCCAAAAAAGGCACAAACTATTGTGTGCAAGTTGCTGTGAGAGTGAAGTTAGGTGAACTTGGTTTGGTCTAGATGCAGGGGTGTCCAATTTATGGCCCGCCGGCCTCGTGCAGCCCAGGATGGCTGTGATTGTGGCCCAACACAAAATCGTAAATTTACTGAAAACATTATGAGGTGTTTTTGTGATTACGTGTCACAATGTATTTAATGTGTGGCCCAAGACGACTCTTCTTCCAGTGTGGCCCAGAGACCTCAAAAGGTAGGACACCCCTGGAGGGGAGGGAGGAAGGGGTGATGGAGCTGAGGCCTGAAGGATGAGCAGGATGTGAAAAAGTTGAAGGGACCATGGGTAGAGGGCCAACCATTGGTGAGAATAGCACACGCAAAGTGCTGGGGTTGGAGGCAGACACTGAGGGTTGACCCGTGTGGCTGAGGTGGAGAGGCTGGGGAAGAGGGAGGGGAGCTGCAAAGGCAGACGCCCGGCTCTGAGGGACCTTGAGCTTCAGGATAAAACTGTTGTTTTTCACTCCCAATGCTGGATTCTAAACCTTTGTGCCATGGACCCCTTTCTCCTTTGCTAGTCTGATCACCTTCTCAGAACGGTGTTCTTAAAATATATAGGATTACAAAGGAAACCAATCACATGCAGGTAAGTACAGGAAGATTTTGTGCTGTATATTTGTATTTGAGATTTAATTGATAAGCACATCCTGTCTTGTAACTACCACTTCCACAATCCGGAGCAGTTCCGTCACCCCCACAGGTTCCCTGATGCTGCTCCTTTGTTGTCGGGCTCCACCTCTGCCCCCTCCCTGGGGATTGGCGTGTTATCTGAGCCTGTCACTTCGCCTTTTCCAGAATGTCACGTGGATAGAACCACGCAAGCTGGGGCAGTTTGAGTCTGACTTCATAGCACCTGCGGCTCATCCACGTTGAGTGGATCCAGAGATTTTGTTTGAATTGCTGAGCATTTTAGATTGTCTGGTTTCACCACCCATTCTTTTCCATTCTTTTGTTGGAGGACATTGGGACTGGGAAACCAATTGCATTTAAATACAGTTATCAAAAGATAAAAAACAAAGTAAAAAATATATGTGCTTCTCTGTTAATGTATTTAAAATCAAGATCTAGCAACAGGTGTGATGCCTCCTTAAATTCCAAATAGCAATGACCATCTGAGATAGTTGGGACGTCTTCAGCTTTGTATTTTCAGATACAGTTTCTAACGGTGACAGAGTCCTGGGTACTGCTAATGCCATTGTGGTTGATTGCCTGCACTTGTACTTGGTGATGCTGATGTGGGAAACTGAAGCTGTAATTGTTTCTCATCCAAGTTCATGGACTCCCAGGTTCTTTCCACAACCTGTCCTTGGAAGCCAGGTTAAACCATCGGTCATAAAGACAAAGGTTTTCAGCAAGGATGTGATATGCCTGGCTTTGCATATTTAAAAGCTAACTGTGGCCTCTGAGGGGAGAATGGATAGTTGGGCAGGAGTGGAAGCTGGGAGGTCAGTGGAGCCTGGGGTGGGCATAGGGTCTTTTGGCAAGAGGGGCTGGAGGCTGGGGTGAGGGTGCACTGAGTGGGTGCACTGAGGACTGGCCTTGGTGGCACAGCCACTGTGTGTTTTGATGGATTAGGTGGGGGAGTGAAGGAGATGGGGGAGCCGAGGAGGACAGGTGGGCAGGTGTGTTTTTGGTTCCAGCACCTGGGTTATGAGGGGTGGTGGAGTGGGTGACCTATAGCTCCTTAGGAGTTGGCTTGTGACCATGACTGGCCTTGGGGAATCTACCTCCAGAGGGTGAGTGTCATTCTGGAGGAAGGCCGTGAAGTTTCCTTTTTTCAAGGAAAAGCAATTTTATTGTTTATCTTCTCTCTGATCATGAAGTCACGGGACTTTCATGTGAAATGGAAGTAGTAGCCTCAGGTATCAGGAATGAAATAAAAACCCCTATCCACACCCCCCTGCTGTTGCTGTAATGAAAGTCCCTGAAGACAAGATGTGTGCTGTAGGCAGATTAAGTAACCTTGTTTCCTTGCGTGCAAACCACAGTTCCTGTTCGAGGGGCTGCAGGGGGTGCACTGAGCTAATGCACGAGAATGCTGCCTGTGAGGCGAAGGTAGCAGATGCTCCAGAAAGCACAGTTACCACTGTTGACCACAGGGGAATTTGAACAAGTCTTTCCAGTTCTAAATCAAGGGTGAACCCACTGCCGCATTTTGTAAATAAAGTTTTATTGGCACATAGCCATATCTGTTCATTCGTGTGTCATCTGGGGCTGCTTTCACACTATAGTGGCAATATTGAGTAGTTGTGGCAGAAACTCGATGGCCCATAAAGCCTAAAATATTTGCTATCTGGTCTTTTAAGAAAAAGTGTGCCCATTCTGTTGCACACTGAGCTTCTCCCTCCTACCCCCGATCTGTACATGATCTCATTAAATTCTCACAGCCGTCCAGCTAGGTGCTGTTATCAACTCCGTGTTGCAGGCGAGGCAGAGGAGGCTCAGAGGGGTTTGGGGACTTGCTCATGGTCACCCAGCAGGGCAAGAGCAGAGCTGGAACTGGAGCCAAGTCCTCCCCCAGGCTGTTCTTGTAGCACTGGGCTAAGGGCAGCCCTACTCCAGGCCCAAAGTCTTCCAGGCCTTTGGACTGTGGGGCCCCTGGGAACCATGGAGGCTTTGGGGTCCTGGCCTTCTCACGACGACTCTTATTGTGTGCTTCTCTCTTCTAGCTGCTTGCTACCTTTTTAATTCAGCTCGAGAGAAGGAAGGGAGTCCAGTCCTCAGGGATCATGCTCACATTCTGGCTTGTAGCCCTACTGTGTGCCCTTGCCATCTTGAGATCCAAAATCATGACTGCCTTAAAAGAGGTAAGTGGTGGCCTCACTCTGCAGCTTCCTGCAGGCACCCTTGGGAGAGAAGCCTGTTCCTTTGGGAAATCATGCTCTGCCAGGGAAACCAGGAGATGGACACCACACGGGCCTGGCCCCTTCCCTGGGGATTTCCCCACCTCACCAGCCTTTGTTCTGTAGCCTTCTTCCCTCGCTGCCCTGCTTGTCTGTAGCTCCGAGGAGCCCACACAGGTCCTCCCAGGGCGGGATCCGCAGGCTGAGGCACACCACCCTGTGAGCCTCCGTCAGCAATAAACAGCAAGGGAAGTCAGCTCCAGATGTCTTCAGTCTGGAACAGAGCCAAACGGGGAGCAGTATTTGCAGAGCGGCTGCTCCCCCAGGGGGGCCCCAGGTTGTCCCGAGTTACCTTGGTGCCATCAGTCGCTAGCTGGGCTGAGAAGCGGTTCACGCTGGCTGCCGTATGCTGCTCCCAGGAATTCTGAGGAGCATGTGCTTTCAGACTATCCTGTTGCTGCCTCCCATCTCCGAGCTGATCAGGACATGGCATCAGGGAAAGGGAGGAAAAGAAACGGAGCACTTACTGAGCACCTGCAGTGCACAGACACTGCCTTCAACAGTGCTGGCCGCTGACATCGACTGAGTTTGTGTTTTTGGAGTGCCAGGTGGAGGGCTGCGTTCTTTTCATGAATCATCTTGACTTCTCACAATTACTCTGCCAGGGTTTCTCAGCCCCAGCAATAATTGACATTTAGGTCAGAGACATCTTTGTTGTCAGGGGCTGTCCTATACTTTGTCACATATTAGGGACATCCCTGACCTCCCCTCGCTGGGTGCCAGTTAGGACAAACAGAAGTGTCTTCACACACTGCTAAGTGTTCCCTGGGAGATAAAATCACCCCTGTGAATAGGTGGGAAACTGAGACATGGAGAGGTTTAACTAAGGTGACGAAGTCCCACAGCCATTACGAGCAGAGGCAGGCTTGGACACGGGTCTGCTTCACTCCTAAGCCTGGGCCTCCTCCTGCCATGGAGGCCACCCACCACGGGTGCTGTGGGCCACACTGGGATGGAACCACCTCTCTTGTGCTGACTTGCAGGGTGGGTGGGGTGGGGCAGGAAAGCTTGTCACTGGGCTTGCATGCTGAGCTGGTAGACTTTCTGCAGCCCGCTCCCTGGCCTCCGCAAGCTAATTCCAGAAAATGATGTTCTCTTCCTCCTTCTGCCCTCACATTTAGGACGCTGAAGTCGACCTGTTTCGGGACGTCACTTTCTACATTTACTTCTGCCTCGTGCTGACTCAGCTCATCCTGTCCTGTTTCTCGGACCGCTCGCCCCTGTTCTCTGAAACTGTCAAAGACCCCGTAAGTGTGATCACGAATGTGTTCAAGAAAGAAGCATTGTACAGTGCTGGCTAGTGTTGATTGGGTACGTGTTCTGGGCCAGTGTTGTCCATCTGGGATCTCATTCCATCTGCCACAAACACCTGGAGTTCGGTATCAGCAGCTACACTTGACATGGAAAGAAGACTGAACCGTAGATGTGGCTGGGGTTGGGGGAGCCCGAGGAGGGAATCGGATTGATTGTCGTGAATTGCTGTGTCTCGCAGGCCTGTAGGTTTTCTCATTAGGTTGGCATAGGTTCTCATTAGGTTCACGTTTCAGAAAACGTGAACAGACATTTAAAAAATCAGGAAGTTTCACGTAAATTCTAACTGTCTAGATTTTCTAGAAAAAATAGAAGTTCAGGCAGTGTCAGAGCCATTCTCCCACATGGCAGGGTTGCCCTAGTTTACCACAGTCCCCACCACTCCCTATTGCATTGTACAGTCTTGCTTCTTCCATCTAGGTATGTGCCTGTCCCCTGAAGCATTTGAGTTTGAGTCCTTCGGTCTGTCTTGTCAGTTTGAGGGAAATCCTGTGTGTGCAGAAAGAAATCAGGGAACAGGTGGAGATGGCCCTGCTGGGAGAATAAAAGGGGACACAGGCATTATCACCCTTGCCTCTCTATTTTCTCCCTCCCTTCCCTTCTCCTCCATCCATTCTTTCCTTCCTCCTTCTAGCCAATGCCGAGTGCCAGGCCCTGATCTGGGCATAGGGCTGTAGCAGTGAGTAAAGCAGAAATCTTGCCCACTTGAAGTTTAGGTTGTCATGTGTGGGGGCAAATAGTGACCCAGGACCCACATATCTGTCAGGTGGGATAAATGCTAAGAAGAAAAAAGCAGGGAAAGGAACTGGAGATGGTGGTTGGGGGTCGTGTGCAGTTTTTGATGAGCAATCATGGAAGGCCTCCTGCAGGAAACCACATTGGAGCAGAGACATAAAGAAACGAGGGAGCCAACTGAGCAAATACCCTGAGAAAGAGCGTTTCAGGCAGTGTTGGCCAGTGCAAAGGCCCTGGGGCAGGAACTGCTGTGTCACATCGAGGGAACAATAGGAGAGCCAGTGTGGCTGGAGCAGCGAGGCAGGAGAGGGCCGAGGGGTGGCATCTGCAAGGAGGGGACAGTTGTCTGTAGGCCAGACGAGCTGTGTGGGTTTTATTCTGAGAGGGGCAGG
>PVKM010039397.1:0-13772 GCA_004027735.1 Carollia perspicillata | reverse complement strand
CCTGTTTTCAATTTCAATGTCTTTGGTTATTTTTTGCTTGCTTGTTTGTTTTGTTGTTTAGGTTCCTATTAAAGGTGAGATCACATGGTATTTGCCTTTCACTGCCTGGCTTATTTCACTCAGCATAATGCTTTCCAGTTCCATCCATGCTGTTTGCTACAAAGGGTAGGAGCTCCTTCTTTCTTTCTGCTGCGTAGTATTCCATTGTGTAAATGTACCATAGTTTTTTGATCCATTCATTTACTGATGGGCATCTAGGTTGCTTCCAGCACTTGGCTATTGTAAATTGTGCTGCTATGAACATTGGGGTGCATAGATTCTTTTAGATTGGTGTTTCAGGGTTCTTAGGGTATAATCCTAGCAGTGGAATTGCTGGGTCAAAAGGAAGTTCCATTTTTAGTTTTCTGAGAAAATTCCATACTGTTTTCCATAGTGGTTGTACCAGTCTGCAATCCAAAACAGCCTGGTACTGGCATAAAAACAGGCACATAGACCAATGGAACAGAACAGAGAGCCCAGAAATAAACCCAAGTCACTACAGTCAGTTAATATTCGACAAAGGGGGCAACAATATAAAGTGGAGTAAAAATAGTCTCTTCAACAAATGGTGTTGGGAGAACTGGACAGATACGTGCAAAAAAATGAAACTCGAGCATCAATATACACCATACACAAAAATAAATTCAAGGTGGATAAAAGACTTAAATATAAGCCATGACACCATTAAAGTCATAGAGGAGAACATAGGCAGGAAAATCTCAGATATTTCATACAGCAATATTTTTACTGATTAATCCCCCAGAGCAAGGGACATAAAGGAAAGAATAAACAAATGGGATCTCATCAAAATAAAAAGCTTCTGCACGGCTAAAGAAAACAGCATTAAAATAAAAAGAGAACCAACTATATTGGAAAACATATTTGCCAATGATACCTCAGACAAGGGTTTAATCTCCAAAATATATAAAGAACTTACACGACTCCACTCCAAGAAGACAAGCAATCCAATTAAAAAGTGGGCAAAGGACTTGAATGGACACTTCTCCAAGGAGGACATACAGAGGATTCAGAGACACATGAAAAGATGCTCAATATCGCTAGCCCTCAGAGAAATGCAAATTAAAACCACAATGAGATACCGCTTTACACTGGTCAGAATGGCCATCATAAACAAAGCAACAAACAACCAGTGTTGGAGAGGTTGTGGAGAAAAGGGGACCCTAGTTCACTGCTGGTGGGATTGCAGACATGCTTATTATTTCTGGTGTTTTTCATTTTTTACTGTGGATTGGATTTACCATTTGGCATCGTGTTCTTACAAAGCATGTCTATTAACAATTAATTCTCTCAGTCTTTGCTTGTCTGAGAATGTTTTTATTTTTTCTTGAAGGACAGTTTTGCTGGACATATAACTTTGTTGAGAATTGTTTCCAGCTCTCTAAATATGTCATACTACTGCTTTATGGCCTCTTTTGTCTCTGATGGGCAGTCAGCTTTTAATCATATTGACGTTTTCTTGTATTGTTTATAGTTGCTTTTCAAAGGACGATTTGCTGATCTCCTCACTTGGCCACAATCAGAAGTCCCAGTTTCACTTTTACAATTTTTAAGCAATAAGTTTTGAAGGTTGATACTTACCCTTTTTCACCTTTATAAAGGGCTATATATACCTAGAATACTTCCTTGAATAATAAATATTTTAATAGTCTCATGACTGATCATGGCAGGAAACAAATAGCTTGCTTAATTTCAAGTTGGATAATTTTGGGTAATCTAATAAAGGGACTATTTATAAAAGTGTGGGTAGGGTTTAGGGAAATCAAGACGGGCTTTTAGGCTCTTAGGTAGCTAACAGAGAGCTATAACCACTCCTCTACATAAAGGAGAAAGGAGAGGAAGTGGTTAGTAGGAGCCATAGGCAACACTAAATGAAGAAGGACAGCTGATAGGAACTATGGTTTTCATAGAACAACACAGCCAATAACTTGTGACCAGGCAGGAAGGAAGCTGAGGAATAAGTACTCTGACCTTACTATTTTCCTGTCCTTCATCTTGGGCTGGGCCTTCCATTAACCAAACTTAACCAGAAGTCAGAGAAAAGGCAGGCCATTGGAGCAGTCCGCAGAGGTCAATCTCCTGGATCACAAAGCAAGGAGGAGGTGAAGAGTGGATCTGGAGGAGCAAATGAAGGATATTGAGGTCCCCCACCCTCATTCATTAATTGCATTAATTCTGATTACAAAAGTGTTTACCATATATGTCATTTGTCTCGTTCTCACTACTGCTGTCCTAATCCAGGTATTTATCTTCCCTTGATTTTACAGACTGGGTTTATAGAAATAATCTCCTTTCAGACTCCCTTTAAATATATATTGCTGCTAGTTTAGCTGGAGTTTAGACCTGAGACATCTAACATCAAATTCTTTTCCTGAGCCCCTCCACACAAATTTATGTTTTTCATAAATAGAAGAATTGAAGATTTTCTTTTTGTTAATCTCAAGTGTGAAGTTGGAAGAAAAACCTTTTTTTAATTTTCAGCTCTTGAAATTTACATGTAGGTTTTTAACTCCATCTTCTCATCTGGATTTTCATTTTTTTTTTAGTTGAACATTTGTCAGGAATTTTCAGTGGAAAAATGAAATCCTGTTTCTTAGTTATCTTGGACTTCAAGCCCAAATGGTGAAATAATTTGCTAGGCCAGGATGTTCTTTGGTTGTTTTTATTTAAATAATTTGTATAGATTGAAATGCAGCTGCAAGTGTATTAGTGATTTTCTATTGCTTACTTGTCAAGATTTTTATCGTTTGGATGAAGAATAGTATTTCAAAATCTGGCAGCATATTGACAAAAACAGAGGAGTACTTTGTGTAATTCTCTTTTTGAAAAACTACATCTTTAAAAGACAAAGATTACCTCTGCTACTTCTATTCACATATATTTCCAACAATAGATTTATTGACAGCTCTTAGATAAGGTTTAATTCCCTCCCCTCCTCATTTATCATGGTGTACACCTTTATGCATAAAGAGAGGCAGAATAGGCTCTTGTAAGTGAACACACTATATCCAGGTGTCCTAGGTGTATAAGGAAACTCTTGGCCTTTAGTTAATAATCTGTGACAGGTGCAGTGTTTTTTTTTTTCTCCTTTTTTTTTTTTTTTGCTTTATGAGCTTAATTGGAGAATGCAAACCCACCTCCTTGAAACAAGCATTTTACAGAGCTGCCTTGGGGCAAGGCCCCTGAGCAAAACTGGCTAATTCCTGAATCTTCCGAATTATGCTTGTAATTCTGTCTTCAACAGGGCTCTTCCTTCTTGGTTGCTCATTAGGAGCATAACTGGCTTTTTGTTGTTAGGCCTCCTTTCTCCTCTTTCCATTTTTCCTCTCTCTCCTTTGTGTACCATCTCTCTCTTCTTCCTCACCGAAAGAAAAAAATCTCTGCTAAAGTTTCTGAGCTGTGAATGGCACACAGTTACAAATTTGTTTTCTGTATCATTCCTGGCAAACTCATTACAAAGTAATCGTGGCCCACACTCAAGTGCACTTCCTTTGGGACCAATAGCTGTAAATAAGAAGGCTCTGCAAGCTGGCTGATAAGTTGTTGTTCTGAAGATAGCAGTGCCTGTTAGCAGAATGTTTGACCTCTTTTTTTTTTATATTGCCTCAGGCCTGTCTAAGACCCTCAAGGTCTATTTCTCATCTTAAAAACCCCCTGTAGGAAAACACAGTGTGTGGCTTAAGAAGACCTTCAAATTGCTTAACGTCTGTCTTTCTTTCTGTGCCCTTTTCCTCCTAATAATTATAGTTATGCTGGGTAATCTCCTTATCATTTTGCAAAATGGATTTTCCGTCTTCCAGTAACAGATACTTTTTATTGACATTGGAAGCAACATGTTGAATATTTTATGAAGACTAAATGTATAGGGAAGGAGAGGTAAAAGTGCTTGCATATATATGGAGAGAAAGAATGTTTTATGCAACTTTAAAATTACTTTGGGACTAATAAAACCCTCGAGCTTTATTATTTATTCTTGCATCAAGATAATTGTCAGCTCTGATTTGAGTGGCTATGCAAAATCCCATCCTTAATATGTTTTTATTCTTCGCTGTTGCAGTAACTATCAAATTGAACCACAAAATAGAGAGTTTCAGGAAAGATCATTTTGCCTTGGGGAATATGGTTGTAGATAGTAAGAAGTCCAAATGTTTAAGTCTACTTATTGGAACCTCTGTAGAGTCATATATTTGGGTTTTTTTAAGATACCTGCAAATTGTTTCAGAAGATTTGGATTATTGATTTCCAAGATGGATTCAACCAAATTGTCTTTTAGTGAGCAGAGCTCCTGATACTCTGAGAAAGTAGTGAGTTTCATGAGTTTATAAATCTCAGTGACTGATTACAATCAGAACAGCAGATATCCTCATGTTTGTTAGATACCTATTATATTGTACGCACCTAAGATGCAGCATTCATTGTTTTGCTCTTTTATAAAAATTGCTGGCCATATGCATTTCAGGAGATACTTCTGAAATCTAAAATTGGCTCAAATCTTTGACAAAATATGTTCAGAGACTCCTAGAACATAATTTTCAAGTAGTCTTTACTACGGAAAGAGAAAGTCCATGGGTTTAAATTGCTCTTATTTCAGATAAAGAAATGAAATTTTATATATTTTCTAACTCATGAATTGTGATTATTATACATACACGTTCTATTGTATATAGTTTCAGTCTTGTGTAATGAAAAAAATTGGTGGCTATTGAATATTTTATTTTGTTGATTCATGGATACTCCAAACTTGACATTTAAAAAATTGCCTTCATACGTTCTTCTCTTTCTGCACCACCTATTACGGTTAATTCATCACTAATTTACTCATCAAACTGGGACTCTCAGCTACTTACCCTCAGCTGGTTCCTCATTCCCTTTGTGGTTGATACCAATGGATGTGCTGCCTGGATGCTCTACGTTCATCTACTTCCCCTACTGATAACAGATTATATTCCTTTGACTACGGGGGTCAGTGGGTAACTAGTATGAGTTACAGTATCCATGCCACTGACCTGTTGTGGGGTATGTGGCCAATCAGAACCTTCCTCAAGAGCTTTTCATTTTTAAAGTTATTGTAAATAGGGAGGCACTTTCTTGCCTTTAGGATCTTGTAAGTGGAAGAAAGTGATTTGGGGTTTTCCGTGACCATGTTGCTGCTTCATGTGGCATAAGCTCAACTGTGGTAGGAGAGAACTGAGTGAACTAACATCAATAAGAGAGGGAGAAAGTGCAAACTGAATTTAAATTTCATGTACCTATTCCTGAGGTCCTTAGAGTTGTGCTGGTTTCTGAAGGTTTCCTTTTGTTCCTGAGAGCTTCTAGTTTTTGCTGAAGTTAACTGGGGTTGAGTTTCTGTCACTTGCAGCTCAGAAAGACTTGACCTTTGCATTCATTCAACCAAAAATGTAAGTGAATTATACCTATATAAGTCTGCTAATATCCTGTTCTTTTCATTTACACTGCAGCAACTACTTTAGTTTAGGCCTCTGTCATCTCATACCTGGACTCTGCCTGCCACTCCCAACCTGACCCTGCCAGTTACTCTTCTACTCTACTAAGTGTAATTCTAAGGATTTCAACACATTCTTTTCCTGTTTAATTTTCTTTAATGTCACCTCAGTACAAATTTCTGGTCTGACTTATACATCCCTTTAAAAGCTGACCGCTTCATCTCCTGTCATTTTTTTCCTGTATATTCTATGCACTAGCCATACAAATAAATTGCCACTTTTTAACCTATGCCAGTCTACTTTACTATCTGTGATTTTGTACACATTTTCTCCATTGCCTAGAATTCTGTCTTGCCTGAGTCACAACTGTATCGATCTGGTAACCTTCTACTACCCTTTAGAGCTCAAATGTTCTTACATAGAATTAATCATTTTCTTATTGGTGTTATACTTCATTTTATTTATATTAATTTCCTTACGTATCTCTCAGTCTCTATCAGCTTCCACATTATGAGCTATGACTATGAAACTGTCTTAGTTATCATTATGTCCCAAGCACCCAGTAGGATACTTAGTTTCCTTTCTCACTCAGAGATGTCTTACCTAGGTTATTGTCCAGCAAGTATATATTTCTTTCACCTGCTGACTATAGGTGGGGTATATTTTCCTGCTTTTGATTTCTGGCTTTGTAACTTGATTTTCTTTGGTGAATGGAATGTTAATAGATATGGCTTCAACAGAGGCTTTAAATGCACTTTGTCTAGTTTGCTTGGCTTTAGCATGCTGGTGATTTGCCATGAGAACAGGTAGATGAGAGATACGTGAACATATCTTGATGTAACCTCAGGCTAAAGCGAAGCCCAGCCTACCTGCACCCAAAAGCAGAGCTGCCCAGCTCAGTGTAGATCAACCTAAACACAACCTGCAAACCTATGAACTGAAAAATAAATGTTAATTGTTGTAAACCAATAAAGATTTGGGGTAATTTATTTTGCTCTTATCTTTTTAAAAAGATTTTATTTATTTATCTTTAGAGGAGAAGGGAAGGAGAGAGGTAGGGAAATATCAATGTGTGGTTGCCTCTTGTACATCCCCTGCTGGGAACTGGCCTGCAACCGAGGCATGTGCCCTGACTGGGAATGGAACCGAGATCCTTTGATTCACAGGCCTGAGCTCAATTCACTGAGCTATACCAGCCAGGGTGCTATTACCTTAATGATGCTTTTTTTTTCATTTTATAGATTTGAAAAGACCTGTAGCCAGAAAGTTGTGACATGAACTCAGCAAGCATTTATTAACATTTGCTAAGCTTAAAGTGCTCTACTAAATGTTATGGGAGTGGCAAAGATTATGTATTTCAGAGAAATACATATATTAACATAGATATATCTTTCTTGTAGGGTAAACTAAGCATTAGACTAGAGCCTCATATATATAGGAGCTTCACATGATGAAGTCCATTATATTTAGAAAGAGGAGAAAATGTTACTTTGCTAGGAAAATGTTACTTTGCTAGGACCAAGTGCTTCTTCCCCCCTCTTTTTTTAAGTGTCTTAGTCTATTGAGGCTACCATAACCAAATACTCATAGACCGCATGGCTTAAACAACAGAACTTTATTTTCTCACAGTTTTGGAGGCTGTAAAGCCCAGATCAGAGTTCGAAAGTTCCAGCAGTATTCAGTCTCTGGTGAAAGGCTACTTCCTGGCTTGCAGATGTTCCCTTCTCACTATGTCCTCACATTGTCTTTCCTTGGTGCCTGTGCACAAAGAAAGAGAGAGGGAGGAGGTGGGGGACAGCAAGTGCTCTTTGCTTTCTCTTCTTATAAGGATATTAATCATATCATATCAGGCTCCCACTCTTATACCTCATTTAACCTTAATTACCTTCTTATAGGAGCTGTCTCCAAATACAGACTCTTTGGGGGACTGGTTTTCAACACATGAATTTGTCGGAGGGGGCACAGACATTCAGTACATGACCCTAAGTAAAAAAATTTCCCACTTTTATTCCATAAACTAGATTAGTCTTCCTGTTGTATGATTCTATGATATTAGGGATATATCTCTTCTTCCTAACACTTATCATACTTGAAGTAATTCAATTAATGTCTATATTCTCTGTGAGAGCATAAGAACCCCAGGGTAGGGACTTTGTATTGCTCACTGTCATGACCATAACAATAATTTTATGTTGACCTGTAACTTATTCTCAATAAATATCTAATTGAATATTTCATTAAAAGTAGAAGTTGGTTAGTTAACTTTCCAAACAACAGAATTAAGATGTTCCATATATAACTTTTACCAACTTTTAGGAAGTACTTCTTGAATATTTACACTCAAAATAAGAACAAAAGAGAGTAACTCACAGTGTTTTGGGTATAGCATGGGATTTCTTTCATGAATCATACCATTCATTCCTCTTCCTTTTTTAAGGCTACTTGTTGAGAATTCCAAAGTTGTAAAGAAAAAAAAATCAAATGGGAAGCAAAATGTTGCCTTATTACTAGTTGGGGAAACCAATAAGCAATCTCTTACTCCCCGTTCCTACTCTACCCTCACTCCACTGACTGACAGTAACCGGACATCTCTGGAGAGCACAGTTGACTCTGAGGCGTAGACATGGGAGCCTGACGGGTTATACTGCTTCCTCTTCACTGAATTTCTGCTAGTTTCCATACATGTAGGTGATACCTTATACATATGGTCCACTTAGTAAATGAAAGTTGAATTTCAAGGAGGTTAATTTGCTTTCCCAGCCCTGGCTGGTGTGGCTCAGTGGATTGAGCACTGGCCTGTCAACCAAAGTGTCACCAGTTCAATTCCCAGTCAAGGGCTTATGCCTGGGTTGCAGGCCAGGTCTTGGGTTGGAGGGTGTACGAGAGGCAACCACACATTGATGTTTATCTTTCTCTTTTTCTTCCTCCCTTCCCCTTTCTCTACACATAAATAAATAAAATGTTAAAAAAAAATTACTTTCCCAAAGTTACACAGCTTAGTGAGGGGTAGAGCAAAGACTTGAAACCTTATCTGTCTGATTCACTGATAGAGTCCTCAACCACTTTGCCACTTGATGGTCAATGTAAGTGAGGAATAAAGACAGTGATATAAGATGATGGTGAAAGATTGATTTTTAAAAATCATCTTGGAAGAGGTTGTGGTTGAGCAAGGCCTTGGAGGCTTCAATGATAAGTCATAGATGACTGGAGGGCTCCAAACTATGGAATAGCTTAAGTAAATGTGCCAAGACATTATGGTTGTAGAACAATGAATAAATCTGTGTATTAAAGAAACAGAAACTCCAATGACAGATGAAGTTGCACAGGTAAAAAAGGGCCAAATTATAGAGGCTTTTTTGGTGGCAGGCTGATTGTGCATTTCTTTCTTTAGGTGGTAGAAAAGCCATGAAAGGCAGCTCTGTGGAAATTAGGCCATGTGAGAGTGGGGGTCTTGATGAAGATCACTTACAAGTTTGGTGCTACAGACTAAGAGATTAATTGAGAAGCAAGAGAATGTGATGTGAGAACCCTCCAGAGTTACAGTAGACAGTAGTCCTGTCATGAGCCCAAGGTCACGAATGTAATCAATGATAGATCCAGAGCCATAACCAGGTCTTCCGATTGCCATTTTAACCAATCCACTTAAAAATATGGGCCAAAGCATTTTTAATTTTTGAAGAATGATGTTAAAAATATCAGCCAACATTCAAATCCCTATTTTTATTCATCATTGAGCAGTGAGATATAAAGCATTAATTATTCACCATGTGTTCAATGTTTAATTGCTGGTTAATAGCTCCTAATATATTTCAAGGAAATCATCTTGTTTATTTACTTGGGAAATCAATTTTTGTAGACAAAAATGAAAAATATGCTCTTAACTTTGTGAGTCATAATACAACTTTGTTTCCTAATGCCACAGAAACCCAGGGCTGGAAGAAGGGACTGTCCTAAGTTTGGTGTGGCCTGAAGCATATATAATTTCAGAGGATCTTCTCTAAGAAAAATTGTACAAAATTATGAATATAAAGTTTTATCTTCAGAATAAGAAAGGATATCACAATAAATTACTGGCACCTTGGGGATTCAGGCCCCTTTCTGCTGAAATCTTTTTGGCTGTTTACCAGAAATATTTCAAAACATAGCCGTGTTTTTCCTTTATACTATACTCTTTGCAGTGCCCAGCCTTCATGAGGGCTTGTGCATGAGGAAACTTCAAGCTTAAGCTTTATTTGCTTCACAGTAAATCCACCTCTGTTTGGAAGGAACCTTTGATTCTCTAGTCCAAACCTTTCAACTCTTTGGATGCTAAATCATTGTCTAACCCTTTCTCCAAGTTCTTTGTTAATGATGAACTCACATCTAAGATGGGCTCACTGTTGTTTTTGTTTTTTTTTTCCTGAAAGGAAATTTTGGTATTACTATTTTTCATAAATGTGACTGTTTTGCCCCTTCTTCTCCATGAAAGTTAATCAAATGCTTACATAAAATTATCAAGTCGGGGAGAAGAGTTTATTCCTTCACATAGGCCCATGGATTCCTTCCTCTCACTGCTTCATGTGCTTCTTAATCAGTTCTTGCTTGATCTATTGCAGTATATTTCTTTGTATTATCCCTGCTTCTGCCTCAATCTTTATACAAGTGGTTCATATTATCTTTATACTACTCCTGCATAAATCTTTTAAAAATGGAATTTAATGTTCTACTTGTTTCCTTAAATCTTTAACGTCTCCCCATTTCCTTACCCTAATCTACCCCTTTAGCCTCATGACTGGACACTCCTTGCATCATTATCGGACCATTACCACGCCTTCCATACCATACCTTACCAGGAAGGCTAGGCAACTTTGTGCTCTTTCCCCTAACGCTCTTTCCGTCTTCTCTCATTTGACATTTGGAGGTCTCCTACTCATCTTTCAAGTATAACTTCTCTCACTTCTGTTGACTCCTTGCCAGCCATGCAACCCCAAGTAGGGCTAGGCTTTTCGCTTCTATGTATATCCCTACAGCACCTTTTGCATATCTTTAACTGTTATTCTTACTCTGTCTTATCATAACTACTTATTCATTAGTGTCCCTCTATTGATTGATAGCCTCTTTTATCCCTATTCAATACTTCGATGCACCAAGAATTGTTCTCACCCCTCTTCATGCATCATCTCATTTAATCCTTAAAACAACTTTATGAGTTTACAATTGGAACATTTGAGCCACAATATCTAGCCCAAGGCCACACGCTAGTACAAAGTTAGGGCTGTGATGCGAACCCAGGCAGTTTTATTCCAGAGTCTGTGCTTTTAATAACTATTCTCTACTAACATATTAGAATTTCTAGTGAATAGCAGAATTCCTGCTATGTAACAAGTGCTCAATGAACATTTGGTGATTGAACCAAAGGTTTATAAGATTTCTTTAACTTCTTTTGGTAGCCAAATTGTATTATTACAGTGCTGTATTGGGAGTACTTATTGCTTGGTTCAGTATTTCTTTCTTTTCTTTTTTTTTTTTTTCTTACAGGCTGTGTATTTTTTAGGATATTTATACAATAAAATGCATTTTTCAAACTTTTTCTTACTTTCAGCCTTTTCTGGAGGAAGGGCTAATTACAATTCTGTCTGGTTGGTGATTATTTAAACGTAGGGGCAGCAGTCATGTAAGATGACTGCACTGATGTCTGTCCAGTCTTTTCATCAGGCAAATGCACAGCTTTAAATAACTCCCTTTCCCTCCCCCCTTCTCTCTCAATGGTGATCCAAGATGACAAACATGTTCCCAGGAAGAAGTGGATTTACCAAGGAGAGAGAGAATAACTCATTTAGGGAAGTGGACACCATTTGGTAAATTGCCCTGTCCTTGGTTCTAAATTGTATCCGGAAAGATGTCATTTCTCTCACAGGGATGAGCACTTTGTTTTCTGAGAAGGTCTTCCCAACCTGACTACTTGAATCAGTTACTTTTCTGTGGAAGGTGAAGTTTTGGAAACGAATGGACTGGACAGAATGGGAAAGTTGTATGACCTTTGCTAATTTTCCAGCATAATGAGACTCTGATTTTCCTTTCTTATTTCCAGGGGCTCCTCATCTTTAATATTCAAGTGCTACTTGTATGATTTGGGTTTTCTTTTTTTAAAGAATCATATAACAAAGAGGCTGCAGAGGGTCAGTCACAAGGGCACTTGAATTTCGATTCATCAGTTCTGGTGGGCATGTTAATTCAGAATAGTAGTTATAAATTGTTCCTTGTCTGCTTCCTAGATAATTTAAGATATTTTTCAGTTTAAAATTTCTTGTGTAAGACAAGAAATCTGAAGAAAAAATAAATTAATAAAAAGCCAGTTAGAAAGCAGGTAGCAGAATGCATTTATTTTTGCATACAGTTATTTTCTTTTTGAAAACAGAAAGCTCAAGTATTTCTCTGTAGAGAGATTTTTTTGAGGGGAAGCGTCTTTATATTCCTGTAATATAGAAGAAAATTTGGTCAAAATAAAGCAGGAAAATAAGTACCTCATTATTCTGGAAAAACCAGGTGAACATAAATTTTATATAAAGAAAATAAGCCAACATTCAGAGGTTATATACATAGGCTATTTACATTGACTGACTTCTTAAAATAACCTTCAATGGACAAATACAGAAAAATAACTTCTTAAATAATTTTAAAGATCCATTGCTGGAATTCTTGAGGGTTTTTTGGACCAGTTTGTTTCTCTATTGTAGATGTAACAATAACTCCCTTTTGCCCAACATCCTGTGATGTTCTTCGGGGGATTTTCCCATCAGAGTCCTTGCTGCTTTGTATTTAAATGATCTACTTGTGTATTTATCACTCTAGCTTGAATATAAGCTCCATGAAAGCAGGGGCTAATTTTTTAATGTCTGTATTCCCAAGGCCCAGAACAAAGTCTGGAACAGAATATACTTTCAAAATGTTATCACAATTACTCTATTTATATTACTTAACAGCTTTGGGAGCTTGATTTTATTTATACATTTATTCAACAGATGTTTATTGAATGCATAGTTTGGGCTCGATACAGTGACAGGTGCTGGGGGTACAACAGTAGACAAGACAAAAATATATTTTTGGATTTACATTCTTACCAGAGGGAACAAAAATAAACAATACTTATAGTAAGTAAGTTATTCTTATGCTTGAATGTGGTATGTGCTGTGGGAAGATTAGGGCAGGTGAGAGGAATCAGGAATGTGGGAAAGTAGTATTTTGCAATATTAAATCTGGTGGTCAGGTTGGGCTTACTGAGGAAGTGAAATTTGACCAACAGTGTGAAGGAGGTTGGGGAGTCATCTGTGTTGAAATGTGTGAGACAGAAGTTTAGGAGAGGAAATAGCTGTTGGAAATACATTAAAGTGGTGTGCCTGACATATAAGAGAAATAGTAAGGAGACCAAGTGGTGAGCATAGTAAGAGATGAGGTCAGACAGCTGAGGTCAGACAGCTGAAAGGGAGAGACAGATTATATAGAACCTTTTAAAAACTTTGAGTTTTACTCTGAATGAAATGCTAAACCTCTTCAGGAGTTTGAAAAATGTGCAACATGATTTCTTATGCTTTGGAAAGATTACTTTGGCTATTGTGTTGAGAATAGAATGTAGAGGGACGAATAAGGAGAACAGAGAGGAATAACCGAGGTGGGAAAAGAGTGATATCTGCGGAGGTCATGAGAAGTGGCTGAATTCTAGCTGTATTTGACAGTACCCATTAATGGATTAGTTATTCAGGATGGCAGTAAGAGAAGACTCAAGGGTGACTCCAGTGTTTTTTTGGTTTAAGCACTAAGAAATTTATGTATATGATCTCATTTAATCTTTATAACAATACAATAAGCAAAATATTTTTTATCTTCTTTTGACAAACAAGAAAACTGAGGTCTAGAACAGTTAGGAGATTTGTCTCCAAATTTCAAAATTAGTAAGTGGCAGTATGAGGGGTTCAAGGCTATGTCTGTCTAACCTTGAGGCTTATGATCTTTCCAATTCATAACAGTAGAATAGATGGTCTCTCCTAAAATTTGTAACTGTGGCCTTCAGCCCTGTATTTTAAGTTTTAAATTTCCACATGTTGCTTGACTCAGTGCCATCCTCCCAAAATGAAAAATTGATATGAAAAGTAGTTATAGGCTGGATATATTCCTGGAATGCCTGAACGAACCTAATGCAGAACTCCAAAAACCCCCGCATGGTCATGCCTTTGATACTGACAACACAGCGATTTTTACAGGTAAAGCTCCAATATAGGTAAGCTTAAAATCAAA
>PVKM010039396.1:0-13770 GCA_004027735.1 Carollia perspicillata | reverse complement strand
ATTAAAAAAGCAAAGAAAGGCATCGGCCCAGTGTCTGGGGGTTTCAAAGCCCCTGCTCTTTCCGTACCACATAGCGCTGCTACTTCCCAGGACACTTTCTTCCAGTCTCTCTGCTAGACACAGGTATTTTTTCACACACCGTATTTATATCCTGCTTTTTTTGTCCATTAGCCCAAATGATGATCATTGTCCACATGACTGCGATGTCTTAATAAACTTTACTTGTATTAGATAAAAACATTTTATCAACCAGATGTACTATGAATTATTAAATTATTCCCTAATTATAGGACATTTACATTGTTTTACATTTTTTCTTATTCTAAGTACTGGACCTTCTCTTTTTTAAGTAAAAAAAGCATTAACTTTGAAAGTCAACTTATTTATGTCACAAACCAAAAAAATGATATGGTTAACTTTACCTTAAACTGTGGCTTTTCAGAAGTGGTTAGTGAAACATCACTGAATAATCTGTAAAGAGAAGGAAAAGAGCAAAAAAAAAAAAAAAAGAGTCTTTCTTAAAACAAGTGCACTCTCGGAGGACGATCAAAGCCGAACGAGACATCCTGAGCCCAGGAAGCTCCCACATCCCCCGGGACTGACCCAACCCGCCGTTTCTTGTTCACTGACGTACTCGAGAAAGTTTCCAGGCCACCCAGTGTGACCTTGGGAGGACCCCCACTCCAGTTACCAGGAGCACTGGGTCAGCGGTGGACTGGGGCTTGTTCCTCCACTGAAGGGCAAAAGTCCTTTCATGCTATGTAGTCAATTAACTTACACTTAAAATTATTTTTGCAAACAGTTATTTATTATATTATTATTTCCATTTGTTGCAAATTATATATACAGTAGATATTTCTGAACAAAATAACTAGTTTTCCTTTTTTTTTTTTTTTTGGTCCCAGAGGAGGATAAAATTTATTCTGGAGCTCAAAATAAAAACATGTGGTGGAAAGGAATTGTTTTGATTAGAACCTAATGAGAAAGTGATTTTCTTCTAAGAAAAGTAGTATTTCTCATGCTCTCTTAAAAAGAAATAGCAGCTTTTAGAGTATATCTACTCTCTCTTCAAAACTATGTTATTGACAATAGCATGAGGAATTCTGAACTGTTTTGGCTAAGACAGGTTGGAGAGTTTATTTATTTATAATATTTTATTTTTGATTTTAGAGAGAGGGGGAGGGAGGGAGAAAGAGAGGGTGAGAAACATTGATGGGAGAGAGAAACAATGGCTACATTTCAAACGCAGCCCAGGGAACAAAACCTGCAACCCAAGCATGTGCCCTGACCAGGATTCAAACCGGTGGTGAAACTGAACCAGTGAACCTCTGGTTCACAGAACAATGCCCAATCAACTGAGTCACACCAGCCGGGGCTAGGCGGAGAATTTAGATGGCCATCTGGATGGTGACCAAATGTCTGTGAGTCTTTCCTTGAAGAAGTCCCCCTTTTTAAAAATCAGGAACTGTATGACAAGGAGGAATGACAGGGCTAACCTTTTCCCACCGAGCGCCCTGGGCAGTTCTGGAGATGGAGACATAATTCTGCCCTCCAAGGCCACAGGTGTGTTTACTTCCAGACAGCACATCTGAACTGGACACGGTTTACACCTCTCCCAGTGCCCTTCTCAAGGCTGAAGCCCACAGGGTAGAAAGACTTAAGTAAGGAAATAATATTTGGATTCACTTTAGAACTGAAAGATTGGGAGAAAATGTGAGGGCTTGGGGCAGAAATATAAACCCAAGTAAATCAATGTGGGTACAGGCTGTTCCCTAACTACAAATGCATTCTGTTCTAGAAGTCTGTGAAAATTGTGCTGTTTCCCTAAATGGACCTACTTTCCCACATTCACACGGTTACTAACGGTGGCTGGTTTGGCGAGGGGCTCACCCGTGTCAGTCACACAGGAGAACGTCACATCCACGGGCAGAGGCTTGGGCTGCTCAGCTCCTCGCGGCTGTAGCAGACCCTCTACAACAAACCTGCACTTCCTGCTATCTACTCCGCACTCTAGCCGTATGTGCTTCAAGCTGTTCCCTCCGTTTCCCCCGTTACTGTTCCCTCAGTACACCCAATCTGCTTACAATAAGCCCGTACAGACACAGCACTGGGTGTGTCACATGGAATGTAATGTTCACAAAATAAAAGCTGAATCATATTAATCATAATATTTAATAAGCACTTAAGTGCTAGGCACAGTACTAGGAATCACCTCTTTAAACCCTCCCAAGAACCCTCTGAGATGAGGCCTATTACTGTCCCCATTTTACAAATGAGAAAAGTCAGCTCCCAGAGGTTAGGAAACTTGCCCAAGGTCACCCAAGTAGAAGGGGTGAAGCTGGGAAGCGGGGGCTGGGAGAAGGGCGAAGGGGAAGAAAATGGGGACATCTGCAATGGTGTCAACAATAAAAATAAAAAGAAGAAGTGGGGAAGCTGGACCCACCCCCAGGTCCATCTAACCTCAGACACACCCTGCTGCCTTTCCACGAAGGGGCAGAAAGTGCACCTGAAGGAAAGGCCCCGAAGCACTGCCTCAACCACCTTAATCACCTATTCCTAATCCTGTTTACCAGGGAATGTCTCCCGAGCTGTAAGCCTCTAGCACAGAGCCAGCACCTGTCAGACGTTTGATAACATTACCCAGTGAGTAAATGAACAAAAGAGCGCAGGGGCGGCCGGAACACACTGCCTGCCCCACAGAGGGCAGACCCTCCAGGGCAAGTGGCTTGGGAACTAGCCACAGCTGTGGCCCAGCGGGGCCCAAAGCAGGGTCATGAAGGACAGCTGCTTCAGAGGGCCCTCCTTCGGTACTTCCTAAGTGGGGGGCCGCCACATGGACACACACACAATGCTCGTGTCAACAGGAAGAGACGCACATGAAAACGAGGCTGAGGTCAAAGAAGAGCAATCAGACTAAGGTAGCAGAGGGGTCACAAGGAAAGGTTGTGATATCATGCTGCGAGTGACCATCAGCAAAGCAGTCTCTCGGACTCTGCAAGGTACGAGGGTAACAACCAAGGTGTATGATTGACTTACGGCATCTGTAAGAGCCGGGAGACGGTAGGCATGCCATTTTTACAGGCTTCACAAGACAGCGTAGACTCCAACACGGCCACTTGAAATGAACAGATACACAGTTTAGTTCCACAGAACATGTTGGCAAATCCACTTGGTGATAAAGAGTTTGACAGCGCTTTGCAACAACTGTCTGTAGGCTGATCAGGACAGTGTCAAAACTTCACGCGCAGACAGATGGTGAACGTGGGAAGGGGGGATGCTGGCAACACTGATGCTACCGAGGACTCAAACTAAGCAGGTTAGAAACCACACGCTGACAGACAGCTAAGTATACTTCAAAGATAAATGGGGGAAGGATTCGAGATATCCTTCATAAAAGTGTTTGCTCTGGAAAAGAGAAGTAAACACTAAACAGAAGTAAAACTGTTGAACTCAAAAGACATTTTGCTGTTTGCCTGCTTTTAATCAAAACCAGCACACAAAATGCCAATTGTTGATACCTCATCATCCAACACCTTGGCTGATACAAACACAAGCAGCCAGACCTTCCTACCTACAGGTCACTGTTCAGTTTCAGCTGTTCAAACTCAACGCAAAGCAGTCTCAGGGCCTGTTCTCTTGAACCAACTCGCTTAACACAAAGTTAGCGCTTGGTGGAGGGCTGCATACCTTCATGGCACGGTGGTCCAAGGGCCACCCTGCCCTCCCCTCTCTGTCTCTAGCAGTGAGTTCTGAGCTGGCTGTGAGGGGATGCGTCTGTGTGAGTTCCTCCATCTCTCCTTCCTCATGATGCCGCCGGCCAGTCCCCCAGCTCTCCTCAGCCCCTCAGGTACTGCTGGAAGAGCTCCTCGATCTGATTTGCTGATTTGCCGGTGTCTACTCTCCCACCTCCTGCCTTCCCCAGCTCCAGGCCTGCTGGGCTCTTAATTCCCAGGCATCTGCCCATGGCTCCCTTGTTCCTTGCCTTGGTCTGACTCCCGACACCTGCCAGAGCTCTCAAGGTTGGCTTCAAATTGTCTGATTCTGGCTTCTGTTTCTAGATCCAATTCAGTCTGACCATACTGCTCTTTATATGCTCCTGCTTTTAAAATTCTAATGTCTGTTACAAAAATTCCTCTGTTTCAGACAGCCTGACAGGTGGACATGCCATCTGAATTTTCAATGAAGGGCATTTAAGTAAATTACTCAGATCTGCTTAGCTTTTAAATTTCTGGCTGTAGAGCATGACAACTTCCTCTGGGTCTTTCCTGGATTCTAGAAAGGGGGTGAGTAGGGCCCAGAAGACCCCTACAAACCCCATACTGACCCACAGCCACAGACGGGGCAGGAGGGAAGGAGTCTACAGGCACCGAGTCTGGAGGTCGTCCGTAGGTCATTTCATACAGTAAGTGGCCAAAGCAGTGGACGTCCACACTTTCCAACGTCTGTAGAAGAGAGAGCAGCGGCACACTGTTCTTTCAGTTTGGCTTTGTGAATCCCGAAGTCCCTGTTCTCAGCTTCCACTGAGAAACAAGGCCCGAGTGACCCCACTCATTGGTAGTGAAAACACAACTCCAAAGCCTTTTGTAAAAGTTCACAAGGCATTGCTCTGACCAAAGGTCTTGGTCCTGCCCTCCACAGTCTTCCAATAAGTGACACTATGCCCTTCCTTTTCCCGTCTACCATTTCAGCTTAGCCTCTTGCACATTCATCAGTGCTCTGTAGGAGAAACTGGCCAACAGGTATGGCCTACGCCAACCTTACCTTTCACTGCTTTGTGCATATTTCTTACAGGGGTCTGGCCACAGGAATAATTTATACCCCAAGATGAACCTGCTGTCTCATTACTGTCAGCAACTCACATTGATTTTCCTGAATTGTGAGAAATAAGATCGGTAGAAGGAAGGAAGGCCCAGTAAGGAATTCTCAAGGTCTAGCAGCCGGCAAGTGTCCCCATCCAGCATCACGTTGGAGGCGTGAAGATGCCCATAAGGGAATCCCTTGTCATGTAGGAACTTCAGTACCTATTTAAAAATATGTACAGGTTACATTTCCCCCAACTCATTCAGATATAAGACAGGTTAAACTTTGGCTTTTTGAGTCAATGTATTTTCAAACAAAATCAAACAGTTCACTGGGGAGATTCCTAAAGAAAATTGCCACCTCCATCCATTTTTCTGGAAAAAGATGTGATGCTGAATGCTTCCCAGCTGTGAGATGCAAGGCAATGCCAGATCTCTCATTTCCACAGAATAGAGAAGCAGCCTGCGTCTGCTTGGGGTTAATAGCTTTACACCAAAAGCCTGTACTTTAATCACTTCCTCACCCCAACAGGCCAAGCCCTCTTCACGGCAAAGTCCAATCCTCCAGCATAGAGGAGTAAAGCTATCATGTCAGTGCTTGATAGGGGCGGATTGAAAACATCACCTTAGAATATATTTGGCTGCTTATTAATAGAAACATATGACAGGCTCCCACAAAGAGAAGCAAACATTTAATGAAAGTGGCTCACCCAGTAATAGAGGTGGCCAGGACATTCCACTGAGGACTGGAAAAAAAGGTTTCAACTTCTCTTTCTATTTTTGTTTTGTTTTTTAAGGTTTTGTTTATTTATTTTTAGAGAGAGGGTAAGGGAGGGAGAAAGAGGGGGAGCGAAACATTGATGTGTGAGAGAAACACCCATCAGATGCCTGTTGCACACCCCCAACTGAGGACCTGGCCCACAACCCAGGCATGTGACCTGACAGGGAATTAAACTGATGACTTTTTGGTTTACAGGACAATGCCCAACCCACTAAGCCACACCAGTCAGGGCTCTATTTGTTTTGTTTTTAATCTCATTCTGAATTTACGATGTACAAAATATGTTAGTAGTAGTACATGTATGTAATAGTTAAATATATACATCATTGGGGAAGGGCTCTCCTGAAATTGTTTTCACTGATAGGGTTGCACAATCCAAGAAGACTGGAGACTCCTGCTCTAGAGAGTGATGTGGCAAAAGCTTTTCATGCAATTATACTTCAGTAAGGGAGCCCTATGGTTATATATATAATAAAATCAAGAATTTTGTCACAAAGATAAAGATTGACCAAAAATAACACAAAAGTCGGTACCTGCATAGTTAAATTTTTAACAATCAGACACTAAAGTCCAATAGCTAAGCTTTTTGGAATTTTGTATTTCTAAATTAGTCTTAGTCTCAAACATTGACTTTTTGGGGTCAAATATGACAATGCCATCAGTTTATAAACAATCAAATGACTTAAATTATTGGAGATACTGCTTAATAACTTTCCCAAAAGAATACTGGAATGCTGGGTGAAATTCCAATGCAACTTAAAAATTAAATACCTCTTACCTCTAATATTTGCCGCCCATATGTTTTTATTTGCTGAAGTTCAAGGCCCTGGATCTTCTTAGGGTTGCAGTACTTCTTTAAGAATGGGTCTTTTGGTTTTGACTTTGGAAAAGAACAAAGAGCACGTAAGAGAGAAGCACAAGGGTCAACATCTGCACACGGGCTCCCTGACAGGCAGGAGGACTCTACGGAGACTAGGGACGCCAGATGTCGGGGTGGGTGTTTAAAGCGCAAGACTGTGCAGCTGACAGAAAGAGCCTAATCTGGGTTTTGCCCCATGTCTATTCCAGTGAAGATGTGCCTGGTCTTGGCCTCAGCCAACCCCAAAGTCTTATATACTGGTAGAATTTTTCACTATTTAAAAAAAAATTTCCCCAACTTTGAGATAGTTTAGTGTAGCTTTGTTAAACTGACCACAAACCACAATGCAATGGACATAATCATTAAATGTTCAACCTTCCCTCATGTGGGGAAAGCAACTCTTTTTAACTACACTGCATAGTTTTTATTACTAAAATCAAAATAAATTCCAAATAAAATTAAACTAACATCCTCAGGGCCTAGCTTCTGGAACATCAGGGATGGAGTGTCCATAATAGGTTTTAAAGGGACTTGTGAATTTCTTTATGACCATTAACTTGTACCAAAAGTACCTTGTAGATCAGGTCCTTCAAAGTTCCTTTTTCATTAAACATCCTAATAAGCAATGCTGAGGATTCATTAGCTGTGGCAAAGGTAACTCGATAGATGTAAGGGTGCTGGCAAAACAAAAAAGAAATTCACGTTTATTTGCATCCAACTTGACTCTGGATATGCAGTCAAGTACCCTCTCAGTAGTTTAGCTGCACACAAATGTGAGCATGTTCTCTGAACACATAGCCTTTTCAAGTTATTAGATGAGCAAACCCTACATTGTTCTTTAGATGAGAGAAGGAACATAAACAATACTGACAATAGGAAGTGGGTAACTGATGTGGTCAGCTTTACATGGAAGGCATCTATTTTGGTATGCATATTTCTCATAGTTCAGGCAAAAACGTGATGGAAGAAAGGGAAAGTCTGAATTTCTGGAATAGTGATTTTAATATTCTGCCTATATAAATCAGTAAAGAATAATCTGAATCCTAGAACAGCCAGGTGGGACCAGGAAAAATGTATCTTCTCTCACAGCTTTGCCTAACATTCCACATGGCTGCACTGCAGCAAGCCAAGGAGCATGACAGCCAGAAAACAAGCAAAAGTAGCATTTGGGGGGATGGTGGCCTTTTTCCAAAGCACCTAGCATGACTCTTCCTGCCCTTCTCCTGGAGTATGCAATGTGATGATTCACAGCATCCTCCTGAGATGGGGGCTGACGTCAACCAAGTGGTTTGGGGAGTAAGACAAATTATTAAGGACTGAAAGGAAAGCATTCATATGACCTGAAATTTGGTTACATCAACCATCTGGCTCTGGACAGGTATTACAATGTCCATTAGCTCAAAGAAGTACCATGAAAATTTAAACACAAGGGTGTTGAGCTATGCAAAGATTTGCGGGGCAGGGGCTGAGTGGGCTGAGGGGTGAAAGGGTGTGCCCAGGGAAATGCAATCACTGGTCATGAAGTTTCTCTTGACCATCACATCAAAATGATTGCTGGTGACATTTTAATAACTTTACTGAAATATAACTCACATAGCATTATGATTCACCTATTTCAAGTGTACAATTCCATGGTTTTCAGTATATTCAGAGTTGTGCAACTGTCACACAATCTAATTTTCGAACATTTCATCACCCAAATAAACCCAAGGGATAAAATAAAAATCCTTGAGTTCTACAGATATAAATAAACAAGGAAGGATAGGAAGCTATTCTGTATAGTAGAATGCCAACTAATAAACATAAGAGAAATGATGGGGTTAGAAAAACTCAACGAATGCTAAAGCTAGTGGGTTTGATAAAGAAAGGGATGTTTATATAGTCTCAAGATATCTTCCTATAATTACTTACTGATTAATTCTAGCTCTTTACTAGAAAATAATTAAGGATGAATACAAACATTTAGCTAAAAGTGTTCACTATGGCTTTTTAAAAATCCCTACCTGAAGACATGCCCATTGATTTTAGAGAGAGGGGAAGGGAGGGAAAGAGAGAGGAAGAGAAAAATCCATGTGAGAGACATTGATCAGTCATCTCCTACACATGTCTTGACCAGGGACTAAACCCACAACCCAGGCATGTGCCTTGACTGGGAATCGAACCCGTGACCCTTTGGCTCACAGGATAATGCTCCAACTGAGCCACATCAGGCAGGGCTATAGCTTTCTTTTTTTAGGAGACAAAAACTGGAGGTGATCCAAATATCCAGATTAGTTAACTAAGGTATAGCCAACGATAATTCTATGCAGCCAGTAATAATGATGTTGTCGACAATAAAAGAGGCTCATAGTAAGCCTTCTGGACCACCAGGATAAGGACATCAACACCTTCTCCATGCGTGTCAGGTAAAGTGCAGGAGCAACCCTGCCTGGAGAATGAGGCCGGTGGCCTTTGGTTTAGCTAATTTTGAATCCTGGGATGAGGACTGGCTTCTGTTGGGAGAACGGTGTGGGGTGGGGCTGGGTCATCCATGCTTACCACTGGCTGTGCTCTTACACTGACTGTACAGAAAGAAGAGGCAGTGTAAACCCACCCTACACACACCAGGCTCTTTGCCTGGTCTGTATCGTAAATGGAGGAACACGGGGGGAAGAAAAGATGTTCACAGTACACTACTAACAAAAAAAATCAAGTTTTAAAACAATGCATATATTTTCAAATCATATACCATTCTAGAACACTAACAACTAAACATTGTTATTTCTGATTAGTTGAATCTACAGGTGAGTTTTCTTTTCCTTTTTTTCTTTTGTTTATCTTTGTTTTCTGAGTCTTCTGCAATTAATATGTCCCACTTGTCCATACCACCTTCTTTTAAAAAAGCCTGCCCATTAAAAGGAATTTAGAGTTGAGTGCTGACAGCCTGTGTCACACAATTAATCAAATTCAAAGACTACAGCATTTTTCTTGGCTACACACCACACCTCATTAAAAGCTTGGTTTTACTAGTGTGACAAGGCACGCTTTCTTCAAAAACAAACTTGCCAACCAACTGGACAGGTCAGCGTAACTGTGCTGAGTCCACAACTGACTCACTCCAGGGTCCTACATCCGCACACAGACCACGGATAAAGAACACCAACGCTAACTCAATTTTCTGGACAGATCAGTCTTTTCCTGAAGAAATTCTGCATCTGTTTTGAAATATATTGGTGTAGTTCTTTCCACTAAAGGCCTCGGATTAGAATTGTGCTTTAGCATAAATAATGCCAGGTTTTCCTAAAGACCACTTGGTTAGCCTGTGGGAATAGTAGTAACTCAGACGGGAAAGGGGTTATTTTGGCTTTCCCCCATTCAGCTTACCTAAACCCTCATTCGTTCTGTTTTCTCAGGCTAGAACAGATCTTTTAATTCTGTTGATAAACATCTTCACCAACAACAAAGTGGCTAGTTCCTATTCTGATATTTGCTTAAAATACGAAGTCTATGTTTGAAGTACCACATTTCATGGGTTATGTATTATAAATGCCATTTAAATAGCCTCCAATCCATGGGACTAGTCGTAGCTGTTCTATGGAACAACTTCAATCTGAACTGAAATCCAGTATACCTCCATGCTTTTGAGTATATCCAGCTCTTTCTGTCCACAGAAAACACTCTGAATCTGTCATCAACACCAACCATAGCAGGAACTATACTCACCAAACAGGAGGGCAGAAGTTTGATGAGACACTGAAAATCTTTATCTGACAGATACTTGTCAGGGCCAAGGTCAGCCTAAAAACATAAAAACATGGATGGAAATACCAAGGTGCTGCCTTTAGTCATTAAAAAAAAAGACATAGAACTGTATGCCCGAAACCTATATCATTTCATTAACCAGTATCACCTCAATAAATTTAATTTAAAATATTCCTATGTCTTTCTCTTTTTTTATTTGCAAAATATGTGAATGTAAACCGAAGATGAAAACCGCCTATGTCTTGCAGCCCCAAGGTCTTTCTGGAGAGAGAGAATATAAACATATAAAAAGCAGGACTTAACTGTAATCTTACCGAATTCCATTAACCACGTGCAGCACAAGAACTCCCAAAGTGAGAGGTAACAAAGTAACACCCAAGTACTTTCTTTAAAACAAATGGCAATACTGCCAACCCCAAAGCGGTTCCAGAGAATTATTTTAAGCTGCTCCTATTTCTTTCCAAATGTTTATTAGTTGATCAAATATAATCATGTTGAAATGACTAAATGCACAAGCAAAGTGACTTAAAATGACTGTCTTTTGATGTGGGACTGAGAAGAACTTTATAACATTGCTCAGGAGCACAATATAATTTCTTAATTCTCTCGTCGATTTCTGCTCTCATAAACCCAACTAAAGTCCCTGAAATGAGACTGAAACAAAAAACCAGCTTACCCAGCTCAACACGAGCCGTTCCTTAGGCTGATTTTTAATCTTCATCAAGAAATATTTCTTCCTTATCCTCCAACCTGCCAAAAAAGCAGAAATATGTTTATAGCTACATAATTTTTATTCCAATTGATGTTTCATTGACTGAGTGATAAAAATTAACTTTGGCAATATTTCCATAGCTATATGGGTGCAAGTAAAACAAGCATTTGGTAATGTTGAGGTGGTAAAGATTGAACTTAACAATAAAAAAAGGCAAAAAAATTACTCTAGTCACAGGAATAATAGGAAAACAGCACTTCGGTTTAGATTTGGTGACTAGAAAGATGAAGGATGAATGACGAAACCAGGGTGAAAGTATGTTACTACCACTGAAATCCTCAGATGGGACTTCAACCAAGATTCACTAAGTATTAAAAGTTAAGAACTGCATCCTTGAGCAGTAAGAAGGCAAAAAGGAAAAGAAATCACCTGCATTTAAGAGCTTTCTTGGGATACATAAAGGGAAGCATGACAAAGAATCCAGTCTGGGATCTGTCTCTTTTAACAGATGGGCTTGCCAGTGTCTCACCTATGTCTTTCAATGGTTCCACCACCTCCCACTTTGGTTCTGATCGGAAGAACATGGAGACCTGCTGTAAGGCGATCTCTGCAAAGACATTTTAGAAACTCATTAGTCAAGCATATCAGGAAAGTACCATATGCATAAGATATTTTTCTTACGAATGACATTCTTACAGTCTATGACCTTAAAGAACTTAACTACAAAAACAAACACACAGACTAAATGCAATATGGGATTCTAGATTGGATCTTGGAACAGAAAAAGGACATTAGTGAAAAATTAGTGAAATCTAAATAAAATCTGCAGTAATGTACCAACATTAATTTCTTAGTTTTGGTAAATGTACCGTGGTTATATAAGATGTTAACATCAGGGCAAACTGGGTGAGGGGCACATGGAAACGCTGTACTATAACTGTCGTTTTTCTGTAAATCTATAATTATTTCAAAGTAAAAAGTTTATTAAAGGAAAAAGTAATTAATTACTAATGTTGTGGGTATACATGTCCATGTACTAGAAGACCTAAAATATTCAGATGGTGTAAGCCAAGAATTCAATATATGCACCAGGCCATAACCCAACCACAAAACTCAAAATGTTTTCTAAAGTCAGCCTGGAACAGCATTTAATGTTTCTGCAAGTGATATTTATCCCATCTTCATTCCTCGAGGAATTATAGCTTTCACTAACAAAGAAGTGATTAGCCTTAAATATATACTGAAAATAAAAGCCAGCGTTTTAGAAAAACATCTATGTCCAGCAACAACACGGTTCTACTGTGGGAAGTGATGGTGTGCCTGCTTACTGGAAAAAGCCCATGCTTCCTTTTGTGTTCATTTATCATGACAATGTTTTCTCCTTTTAAGAAGACAATGAGAAGAGGAAGTTCTTTAAAGTTCAATGTATTAAAAAAATATCAAAACAACTGTGCTTTTGCATTTCCTACAAAAAGCAACATCTGTAACTTGCTATTTCTCATTGCGGTGAGTAAATGAAGCCACCCCTGATTCCTGAAAGCAAGCAGAAATCCTGCAGATTCACTGTGGAATTTCACCACTGTGCAGCATTAGTTACATTTCAGGCAGGCTGGACAGACATAAGGGACTCGGCAGAAATGCTCTCCACAGGTCAAAAGTGCCTAGTCTGGAATTACCATGCACAGAGCTGGGCCACAGTATCATTTTGATGCACTTTACAGTAGATTATGAGTTAAGAGATTCGGGGAAGAGAACCCACTAGCTGTTTACTGATTCAATATGTAAAGTGTCAGTCCATCCACAAAGAAGACAAGATGTGAGAACCAGATACAAAACTGACTCCATTTACATTTGTTCTAACTACTCTCATGTGAATAACCAGCCATTTGGAGGGACTGGCTGTGACAGAAGCACATAAATTTTCATTATCAACACTGGGAACTCTGTTCCTCCTCCATAAATAATGTCGGTGTAAAATGTTTTCAGTATTTACAAAATAACTTGAATGTAAACAAATTTAAAGGAAATCCTTTTTTGTTGTTTTGATTTTGAGAGAGAGAGATCAATCTGTTGTTCCACTTATTTATGCATTCAGTGGTTGCTTCTTGGAGGTGCCCTGACAGGGAGCGAACCTGCGATCTTGGGGTACCGGGACGGCACTCTAACCAGCTGACCTGACCTGTCCAGCCAGGGCAAAAGGAAATTCTTTTAAGTGAAAATCATTCATATCAACTTTGAGAAGGATCATGAAAAGTAACTTTCTCAATGTAGTACGATACCATTCTAGGAGACTGTGAAGGACGGTTTGTTCAAAACTAACAGTGGCTCAATTCCCCACAAAATCATTACTCAACAATATTGACCATATGCTACCATGTTCTGTACGTTGTTTCAGAAACAGGGAAATAGCTGTGAACCCATGGAACAAACGGAATGTGAACAAAACGGAAGGTAAATCGAGGACTGGGAAAGAGCTTTTTATACCTTAGGGGACAGGGAATTATGGAAAGGACATTTTCTTTCCACTAAACTATGATTTATTGTCAAGTAAAATCACATGACTACTACAGTCCCAATATTAATCCCCCTTCCCCAGGCAACACACTTAAATGCTAAGCATCTATTCCTCTGCTTAGAAGCTTTTACTGGTGTCCCATTTCTTTACCAAGTCAAGACCAAGCTTCTAAACCTAATGTTCAACCTAGCTCTGGCTTCGTCTCCTACAACAGCCGTGCCTCTCTCTCCCTCCACTCTGAGATTTGCCTCCCTCGGTCCCTGAAGACTGGCCTGTCCCCACCCCTCAGCATTTTCCACGCTTGCCCATCTAACCTTTGAGGCTCAGCCCGGATTTACTGCTCCCCTAGCCAGGACCCCTCCC
>PVKM010039395.1:0-13775 GCA_004027735.1 Carollia perspicillata | reverse complement strand
TCTCCTCACTCACTGCAGGAAGGCCTTTGGGCTGGGCTGTAGCACTTGAACCAAAGCACCGGAGACGTGCCCACGATCGCGCAACTGCAGATGCTCATCCAAACAGCAGGTTTCCAGGTGGGGGCCTCGGAAATCTGACTCGTCAGGTAGGTTGGCATTCGGAATCGACCGCTCTGATCAGCCTGTAGTCACCACCACACGGTGTCCCGACGACTGGATAAGATGTGCTGTGCTGTGGGCACTGCAAGAAGGCAGCTCGTCTTCCCACACCCCACCCCTCCGTCACCTGCTTTGTCCGTGGCTCCTCCGTGAGGACAGTTAGGTGTCCCACGGTTTTTCCTGGCTCTTCCAGAGCGTGCTCCTATTTCATGCAGCTGAAGGAGAACCCGAAAGAAGAGAACGGGCAAAATAAAGTCGACTCGACCACGTATTTACTATATGCCAGGCATTGTGCGAAGGGCTTTATAATTATTGTCTGACTGTTTCGTTTAGATGATACCATTATATTGAATTTACAGATTACTAATCTAAGGCTCATAGAGATTATCCTGCCCAAGTAGGTCTAGGGCCAGGACCCAGCCCAAACAGTTAACTACCAAGGCAGTCCATTGCCATTTTCACTTTATAAATGAGAAGCCTCCAATAGTCCACGTGTTTACCCTGATAAGTTTTAGAAAAAGGGTGTTTCTTTTTAGTCCCCGGAGGCAGTACAAAACCCTCCTGCACCTTACAAGCTCTCAGATAAATGTTAATTATGTTTGATTAAAACTTTGTTCAAAACACTCGTTGCCATGTTTCAGCACCGAAAAGCAGAATCCCACGCATGGACTATCGGGTCCCTGCCTGTTAAAGAGAACATGCAGCGAACCAGGCAGGAAGGTTCCGAGCACTCCAGATGTAAGGGTTTCCTCCACCGTAGGCGTCATGAGCACAACTTGGAGAAGAGCGCACAGACTGACTGTGCGGATAGACTAATGGTGGATGGCGATTGACTTCCGGTCTTCATCCTGTTCTTGCTTTCACTCCACTCTCCGTTGCCTGTCTGGTGAGGAGGAGGAGGGCCGTTATTCCTGCTTCGTCTTTGCCCTGTGTGTGTCCATTCCCTTTAGGGGTGGGAGAGGCGGTAGCAGAGGATCCACAAGTCCTGGTGACTGCAGCTGTTAAGCACCTTTTCTCTGTGCCCAAACCCTCTGGTCGCTCCCTCTCCCACACTGGCTTTCCTGCCTGAGCAAGAGAAGACTCGAGTCAGTCTGCTCATGAGTCCAAAAGATCTCTTGGTTGCGTCTGTTGCATGCACGGCAGCTCCCTCCTCTCTCCGGAAGGGACAGTGAAGGGATCATATGTGCAGACATTGTTTCATTTTCTCAATGCGTATCCCACAGGGTAGGAATTATTTCACCCAATTTATAGATAAAGAAATGGAGGTGCCAGGAATTTAAATGACTTGTCAAAAGCCAGGTAGCCAGTGGGTGGTGATGCTGAGCCTTAAGTCTAGGCATTTGATACCCTGGCAGAAGTTGGGGTCTTAGAAGAGGCTGCAGTTCCCAGTGGGAGCATTGGAGCAGATCACCCTTAAAGGAACACTTCCCTCATGGGTAGGGTATCCAATGGGTTGTCCTACAGCTCACAACCCTGCATCTTTAAGAGAAGGAGGCTATTGTGTGCATCACTCAGAACAGAATTTTACTTAGTGAAAAAATAGTGTTCTTTCCCTCCAACTTTATAAACAAGGCCAAGAGGATTGAGTGATTGAATGTCAACAAAATAAAGCCCTCAGAAATAAATGAACATTTCATATTGTGCTTCATTTCAGTTTCAGGAGCTCTGAAACAGCACTTCAAGTGATTAATGTTTTCTTCATTAACCGTAACTAAACCCCAGTAAAGCCTCTCTCTTTTCTCTGCTGTGTTTTTTCTTTTAGGAGATCATGGGTAGTTCGTTACTGAAAGTAACCCTTCGGAGCCTGCTGTGGGCAGACCGAGGTTGTGGAGGGAGTACGGGCTTTGCTGTCAGGGAGGCCTGGGCTCACCTCTCAGTGCTGGGGCTTCCCAGCCGTGTGGCCTCGAGAGAAGGAGCCTTCCTCGCACGTTATAGTATGTGGACATTCATCTTCACCTGAGAGAACCCCAAGTAGGCTGTTGTTGCATTGGTGGCCCCCAGTGACCCCTGTCTCCTGGTATTTGTCACTTTGAATCTGGGCTGTGTTTGTGGCTTATGTTAACCAGTAGAATGTGGCTGCACTTCCAAGGGTATTCAAGTGTGAGCTGCTAGTCTTTCTGCAGCAGTGGTTCTCAGTGAGAGCTAATTTTGCTCCCCGTGGGCATTTGGCAATGTCTAGGGACATTTTTCCTCGTCCCAAGTGAGAAAGTGCTGCTGGTACCTAGTGAGTGCAGGCCAGGGATGTTGCTGCAGATTCCACAGCACACAGGACAGGTAGCTGGCACCCTGCCACCAACAAAGAAATATCCGTCTCCAAATGTCAATAGTCTGAAGATCAGAAACCCTGCTCTTAGGACTTAGACTTGGACTTGGCTCTAACATCTCCACGGAAGAAAACCAGGTACCTTGCTGGACAGACCACGTGAAAAAGCTGCCTGGAGGTGATGGGGCTACATGGAGGTGACAAGGCCATACTGAGAAGAGGCCCAGAGACTCCCCAAAGGAAGAAGAAAAGCACATGTACCCCATCATCCCAGCTGAGCTCAGCCTGCAGCTTCCTTGCTAGTGGAATGCCACCAATGAGCGGTCACCAGCAAGACCAGCAGAAAAACTGTCCAGCTGAGCCCAGCTCAGTTCAAGCAAAATTAAAATGTTTTTGTTTCTTTCAGGCTACTAAGTTTGGAGTGGTCCATCACGCATCAGTAGGTAACTAAAACAATAGCGCACATTCAGGAAACCCTAGTATCTCAACTAACACCAGATTCCTTCTGCCAGGGATGCTGCAGTGTATCCCCCACATTCCCTCTTCCGGACACAGGCTCTTGTCCCCCCAGCTGCTGGTAGTACCGGTGGCTGACAGTTCACCCCACCCTTTCTCGGGGGCAGCCTGCATCATGCGAGCAGTCCATGTGCAGGAAGAAAGTCCCGGCACCCTTGCCTCTGTGAAGCAGGACAACAAAGAAGGGCCATCTCAGCACATGAGTTGCCCAGGGGGCACTGAGACTGCAGCTGCTAAGCACCTCTCTCTGCCACAACCAGCTTCCGTCACGGCCTCCGGGTCTTAATCTTGAGGAAACCTCTCCCAAGGATCTCCTGCACGGGGAGTTCCGTCAGAAACCCTGCTCTGAAGACTTAGATCGAGAGTCTGTTTCCCATGGAACCTGACTTGGAATCCCTGTCATCCTCCCATCTGGAAGTTTTTTTTGCTTTAAGATCTTCAGGACACGAGGTAGGTTGGCCAAGAGTGCCACCCTTGGGTGCCGAAGCAAGGTATAGTCCTGCCTCATTCCTGGCTTTCCGTCTGTAAGTTCTTGTTGCCTGGACAATAAAGCAATGAGCCTTGCCTTGAACCCAAAGAGAAATCCCAAAGCTTAACTGTAACTCTGGGAAACTTACTTGGAGCAAAAAAGAAAGGAACAGAAAACCACAGGGAGACAGATTAATCTTCAGCAGCTATGCAAGAAGTGCAAATGAAACCCACTTTGAGATACCATTTTACGTGGACCGAATTAGCAGAAGAAAGTAAAAATAAATTCAAACGCACATTTCTGGTGACATTATGGTGAATATCGGGCCTTCTTAATCTGTCTACTTGAATATAACACTCAGGGAAAGCAATATAGCCACGCACAGGAAGCTGTAGCTAGGCCCTTGCCCCTCTGGCCCGTTAATAAAGATGGATCTGAATAAATTTGTTTCGGAGAAGATTTGGGCATTAAATTCTGGTCTCTTAAGTTTCACCAGGCTGCAAACATGTCTGCACTGTAAATAAACACGTAGTGGGTGACAAGGAGCCAGAACAGATTGTTGGAAGACCGCAGGCAGGCTGTATTGTGCAAGACAAAGGACTAACACCGAACAGCTTGCCGTGTTCCCCAAAGCCTACCCTTCTGGCTCCCCACATCCCAGTTGCCGGGGGCTTTATTCAAAGGTGCAGTTCGGAGCCTGACCCCCAACTTGAGGAACCGAGTTGATGCGAGGTGGGCCTGCATTTTAAGTAAATCCTCCGGGTGTCCTGGGGCCTCTCGGGTATGACAGCCCTCTACTGAAACTGTTCCTTTATGCCATTTGGGGATAGCATTAGAAGGCATATTACCTTTCTCAAGTTGCTGTAGTTATTTTTTATTATGTTTTCAGAGTTGTCAAGGGAAAAAAATGGTAATTTTCCTGGAGCATGTCAGAGAATAGTCATTTTAATGATAGGTGTCTTAATAGTCCCCCATTAAGGTGCGTAGTTTCTCTTGTCGAGGGGGGTGGGTTAAGTATCAAGAGAGAAGAGTCTTGCACTAAGAAAAGGGCATTCTGATCATTACTGATCTTCCCGGTAATAGATATTTATGACGCATCTAAGAATCTACCTTTATCAACCATTCCAAAACCCTCTTGGCTTCTGCAGCGCGCACACTTCTGGCCGCAGCCTGGGGAGGCCGGCGTGGCTCATACGTGGTCGGAGTTCTGTTGCTGCGTTTAGGGAACGCCGTTCTGAGGGCTGAACCAGGGACATGGACTCCCCAAGCTTCAAACTACCGTGCCCTTAACCTGCAGAGAGGAGCACACCTGGGAGGCACGCACCCTTCTGAGAAAAATTGGGGAGACAGGCGGAAACATTAAATGGTGACCCTGTCACTCTGCCTTGCCTTGTGCGGTCATTAGCACAACCAAAATAGCTCTCGTAAAGCTAATAGATATTTCTGTCTCAAGACATCTCAATGACAACTTAACTAACCATGTGCCAGCCTAGCAGACTTTCTGGTCTTTTAATAATTTTTTTTTTCCTGGCTCAAAAACGTCTTCAACACCAAGTTCTTTATCAGAGAGATATTGGTCAGGGGGATTTTTTCCCAAGGTGAGCCTTCAATGCAAGTTTATGTTTACCTATATGCAGCCCAGTTATTGATTAGAAGGCGTGAGAGAGAATTAGAATACAGGAGCTCGTATGCAAGTGCGCACACACACACACACACACACACACAGACCCATGTACGAGCCTCAAAAGGGAAAATTCCGAATACAGTGAAGAAATATTGCAAGGGCATCGAAGGCAAATATTGATGCTGATGGTGTCACATGAGAAAGGCAGGAACCTCCCTTTCGGTTTCGGTCAAGTCTAAGGAAGATGAGCCCAGAATGTGTCCTTCGTGTCACTGGAACTGGGTCAGGTCAGCCTTGGGACTTTGAGCTCAGATGAAGGTGTGCAAACCTTAGGGTCAGGAGACATCTCGAAGGCCTGGCTGTTCCTAACAAAAGACCTGATGGCTATAAAAGGACATTCTGATTGAGGTTGATTCCTAAGACTGAGATTTCACCAAGGAGACAAGGGATAAAAATGGATGGAAAGGGGGACTCAACTCAATCTCAGGCTTCAGTTTTTTGGAATCTTGCCCTATTTCTATTAGCATTGAAGCAGTATAAGTACAGCTAGGAAACTATGGCTAGATGCGATAACCAAAATCACAACTTTACTTTTATAGTAAAGTATATATTTGATCGACAAGACTCATAATTATCTTCTGAATCTCTGGTAAAGTATATTTTGTGATTCAGCCTGTGGATCTTATAAGCAAGACCCTGCTACTCATTTGAGAAAGTAAAAATATTTTCTAATTTTTGGCTGGATGCTTCTGGTTGTTTACTCTGTGTTCATGCATGTACCTATGTCTTTTCCTCCTTCTTCTAAGAGAATTGAAGGTGACCTATAAAACACAGATTACTATGATGCAGTATTTCGAACACATAAGATTTAATTGAATAATTTACATCTGTTAAAACTAGGGGGCTATGAGGATCATTAATTGATTCTGTTTCTGTGTTTAGTTATATGTTTGAAATATTTTCCCACTAAAAGCAAATGCATAAGCAGAATGGTGAGCTGGACCAGGTAGTATAGAAATGTACGCTGGTGTGTGTGTGTGTGTGTGTGTGTGTGTGTGTGTGTGTGTGTGTGTTATGTCACAGGTGGTAGGCAGAGGGGGTGCTATTTCTAGGAGTCAACCCATTTTTCCCTGAAGGGCCAGAGAGCAAATATGTCCAGCCTGGCGGGACATACAGTGGTCTCTGTCGCACCCACTCAGCGCCATCGTCACGGCTTCAGTCTGCCTGGACAGCGCAATGCACTGACGGCTGAGTATGGCTGTGCCCAGCGCGGCTTCACAGACGGCTCCCCAATGATGGTTTGACTTACGATTTCCTGACTTTACAATGGTGTGAAAGTGACATGCATTCAGTAGAAACCCTACTTAAAATGCTGTAGTTTGATCTTTTCCTGGGCCAGCAGTTTGCAGTATGAGATACTCTGGTGGAGCCCTGGGTGGCAGCTCCCATCAGCCCCGGGCTCCTGAGGGCACCGTAAACAGCTGGTGCTCTACAGTGTACCATGCTGCCAGCAGTTCTGGGTTTCACGTGTTCTGAGCATATTTAAGGTAGGCTAGGCTAAGCTCTGATGTTTGGTGGGTTATATGTATTAAATGCATTTTCAACTTAACAATATTTTCACCTTATGATGGGCTTATTGGATCGAGGATCATCCAATTTACAAGGAGCAGGTGGCAGGCCAGAACTGGCTGTTGTTCATCAGTCTCCAATTTAGAGAGTAGACCAGGCACTATATTGTCAGAATAGTTTTTTCACACACATCCTTTTATTTAAGGAGAAGCTGAGATTCAGAGAGGTGAAGTGACTTGCCTCAAGACACACAGCAAAGCCAGAGAATCCAGATTTCCATGGGGTTCCCTGTATCCCTGCAGCACAGAGCAGAAGCGTACTCGAGGAGTGGAAGGGGTGGAGGAGAGGTGAGGGCAGAAGAGAGTGGCAGGGCCTGGCCTGACGTCTGCTCCGCTCCCCGCTGACTTCTTCCGGACGATAATCAGGGCTCGTCTGGGTTTTGCACACATTTTCTTGTTCGGTTGGTTTTAGTGGTGGAAGAAGTTGGGATCTGCCATCCACTTAGCTCTGTGGCCTTGAAGTGAGTCACTGCCCCTCTCTGGGCTTCGCTGGGTTGGTGATTTAAACAGTGGTTCCCAACCTTTTTGGCACCAGGACTGGTTTCAGGGGGTGGGGAGGGGAATGGTTTCAGGATGATTCCAGCCCATTGCGTTGAAGCTCACCTCCTGCTGGGTGGCCCAGGTCCTACCAGGCCCAGACTGGTACTGGTCTGCATGGCCTGGAGGTTGGGGACCCCTGATTTAGAGTTCTTATTCCATTCTCCAATTTCTGATTCCTTCTAGGACATCATTTTCCCTGTCAATCTACCATAATTCACAACTTGGCTACCGTCCGCTCAGACCCGGGGTGCAGAGAGGCCCTGAGTTGGTAGCCCCACCCAGGTGCCCCCCAGTAACACATTCCTGTGCTCACTGGGGCCCAGTCCCCTCCCTCAGAGCATCCCAGGAACCCTGATGACCTCATTGCTTCCTGGGCCCAGAGCTGATGACCGTAGTGAAGGTGCCCGCCTGCTCAGGAAGCGTCCCCTTCTGGCTCTGCACTGCTGAGCTGGGTGTTCTACCAACTCAGAGGCTGTGCATTTACCTGCCCCTCTCGAGTCGCCACTGTCCACTGAGCTCCTTCCCAGTAAGTGAGCAGTCTTCTAACAACCCATGCCCTGGTTTTGGCATTCGCAAGCCAAGTCAAGATGAGGCCCTCCTGTGCACTCATTGTAGGTTAGTGTGTTATTGCCATGTACTTATGTATTTTTGCCAAGGGCTCAAACGGTCTTTTCTCCACTCCAGGACTTCCATCCATCTCAGTTACATTTTCTTCCTAGAAAATGTGGTATAGTTAACAGAGCTCTGAGCCTAGAGACCTGGGTCCAAATCCCAGGGGTATCACAACTTACATGTATGAGCTTGGGCAAGTTCTAGAACCTCCCTCTGGCTTCGCAACTGAGCCGTAGAGATGGGAGGCTCTGTCTTACTCTCCCAGACCATTGTCGTGGTTCTGAACTCTGGTTCTAAATTGGAGTCACCTGGGAAGTAGAAGCAAAAAAATAAAACCAACCCTCCGAAGTTACCCCCTGCCGTTGAATCAGAGTCCCTGGGGGCGGGGCCTGGCATTGGGCAGCATTAAATTCTGTCCAGGTGATTGTAATGAGCAGCAGACTCAGGAGCCAGAGGTTTTAATGATCTAAACAATGTCCTCAATATGAACGCACTTTTCAGAAGGGCCTTATCAATGCGTTGTGCTGTTATTTTTGTTGTTACTTCTATTTAAAAGATACCAAAACTCTATGCTCACAAATCCCCTGTGAAATAAAATGAAGATTGGAATAACATGAGGCAGTGCGATATTGCGATTTATAATTAACACGCACTTGGTCTTTGTCCTGTTTCTGGCTCATGGTTCCCCAGACTCTTGGCACCCTGAGCCGCAGTTGTTATGGGAGCATCTTTTGTTACAATATTTGGTATCTTGTCCTTTGTTCCTGAAATCACCTGAGAATCATAACTGTGAAATGGGTATATTGTTATTCATAACACTCTCCTTTCAACCTCACCTGAGTTGTGTTAATGAGGTGACTTTTGGAAATCCCCTAGAAGTTGGGGGTGGGGCTTTGGGGGAGGGAGGGAGATGATTGGCCAACCCCAAGGTGGTTGTCAGGGGAGTCCACCCTGTGATTAGAGGGTTGGACCTTTCAGTCCCGCCTCCTCCCTCCCTTCAATCACCAGTGGCCAGTGGTTAAATCAATCATGCCCGTGTAATGAAGGCTGTCTAAAAACCCCAGAAGCCATTTTGGAGAGTTTCTGGTTGGTGAACTCATGGAGGTTCAGGGAGGATGGTGTGCGGGGGAGGGAGAGGCCCTGGAAGCTCTGTGGCCTTTCCCCACACCTGGCTGTATACATCTCTTCCATCTGGCTGCAATCTTGTAAGTAAAATATTAGTCTGAGTTGTGTGAGCTGCTCTAGCAAATTAATCAAACCCCAGGAGTGAGTGGGAGGCACCTCCAGTCTGCAGTTGGTTTGTCAGAAGCACAGGGACAGCCCGGACTTGTGACTGGTGTCTAAGTAGCGGGGAGCCAGTCTGGTGGGAGTGAGCCCTTAACCTGCTGGATTTGATGCCGTCTCCAGGTAGACAGTGTCAGAATTAAGTTAAATTGTAGGACTGCCAACTGGTGTCCAAGAATTGCTTGGTGTGCCCCCCCCTCCACCGTGCCCCCGTCCATGCACACACATCCCACCCAACACTGAAATTGGTCTCATAATTTTAGGCATCTTATTCTGCAACATATTTTGGTTCTTTGAGATTTCCTTTAAGATACATGACCTTTCTAGATTAAAATTAAGACCAGGTATTTTAACCAGCCCACGGGGAGGGATTCAATGTGCGACCAATTTGTTGAACCCTATGGGAATGCAAAGGATGAGGGTGGGGGCCCCATTCTCATTAAGTGGCGCAGTTACAGCTTGGGGAGGCAACTCTCTTCTGAGAAGTTTCCATACCTGGGAGGTGGGCGTGATGGGACCCAACATCAAGGGCTCTTTGCTTTAGATCTTAGCTGCTTCCCGATCCTACCGAATAGAGCTTAAAGCTCCATCGTTTCAAACTGCAGATGACAAGCTTATCACATCAAGATGGCAGTAATATCACATCATCTAATGTGCTGTCAACTCTTTAAGATGCTTTCGTGTCTTCTGTATTTTAGGGACTCACTGTATGGAAATTGCAACCTCTGATGGCTACTACAAGGCTGTCCTGGTTTTCAAGGTAGGTGGAGTTTCAGAGTTCTGGGGGCATCTCCCAGGGGAGGAGTGCTGTAACCACACAGTGTGTGAGTTCATGGGCCATTCCGTTACTACCCTGCACGATGCCGAGGAGGAGGCAGGGTCAACGGCTGCTCAATACCCCACCAGGGGAAACATCAGTTTGCAAAGAAAAATGAGGGGAGAATGCCAGAAATATTCCAATTTTCTGCCCACTTTGGGAAAAGACATCTGCTGGTCCTATTCCTAGCAGAGAGGAGAGTCGGCAGGAAGCAGGTCACGCCTGCTGCTGCCTGGTGGGATTGTACACAATGACCAGGAAAGAACTCGGTCATCAGTGTGCTCCAGAAATCCGGAGACCGCTGCCTGAGAAAGTGGGCTGCTGTTGGGTGGGCCATGCTGACATGTCACATTGATTCCGTCTGCCCTTGAACTACAGGGACTCAGACTGGGAGGCTTGACAACTGGTGGGGTGGTCGGCCTGTTTCCAGAATGATTAATCAGTTTGCCCTGGCTGCTCCTTGAGAAGGGTCTGCCAGTGGGGTTGCCCCCCTCCTGCCAGCCCCAGCCCCAGCCCTTGTCCCAGCCCTCACTGGGTCCATAGCTCTGACACTACCCTAGCCTTAGGCTTGAATGAGCAATCTTAAATGTGATAAAAACACAAAACCCATAGCATGATGGCTGGCACGTTTTCATTCCTACATTCATTTTTTTTCACCTTTAGCAACATCCACTATTTCATCCCAACCCTAATGTCATTAATCCTATCTTCTAATTTAATTAAAAATATCACTTCCATTTGTTGAAGGCCTAGAGTGTCCCATATCAGACTATCTCCCCCATCTATCCATTTATCTATCTATAGATTTATAGGTAATTCATAAATCTCAAGAAAATCAATTTCTCCATTAGCTTCTTGTCTAGCTTTTATCATCGGCCTGCCTGTAATCTAATCCAGGGTTTTTGGCGTCAGCACTGTTGACAGTTGGGGCTGAAATATTCTCGGGGGTGTGTCCCGTGCGTTGTGAAGTGTATGTCAGAATCCTGGGCCTCTGCCCATTAGGTTTTGGTAGGAGGCCCAGCCCAGGTTTTGGCAATCAGAAATGTCTCTAAACAATGCCAACGGTCTCCCCTGGGGGGCGGGGGGAGGATGACAAAAATCAGTCTAATCTATCATCTGCCTACTGATCTTTACTGCTGCTCTCAGGAAGGCACAGTGTGAGCATCATTATTCCCAGCTCACAAAGGAGGAAATCGAGGGAGAAATTAGGTGACTTACGCAGGCTGTGAAAGCACGAATTGATGGAGCTGGATTACAAAACTAGTTTGCCTTTTTTTTTTTAAACCCAGGTTCTTTCTATGAGACCACGCTATTTTAAATTAAATGCAATGCTACACATTTTATCCTTATTAATGCCATTATTCTCAACTTAAACTTAATTCTGACTCTGAAGCCAGGACATTTCTTTCAGCCAAAACACGTGTGAGTGTCTCTGTAGCCCAAACCTCTGTTCTGACCTTGTCCTCGGCTCAGGATGTAACCCTATTTCCAGCCCCATTACTTAATCATCTAGTTGCTTTGTCAATCCTGCTTTCTGTCACCCCAGACGATGAGGGCGTGACCTGGGAGGGAGCCCTCCACAGCCAGTTCCCCCAGCAGGAGAGGCGCATAGGGCCGCCACAGCCGGGGACCTGGTCGTTGTTCCAATCTGAAGAAAGCGAAACGATTCCTCCGCTGGTCCCTGAGTGTGCACGTGCAAGCCCTGGTCTGCCAGAGCCCCCTGGAACTGGGAGATTTGGAGATTCCAATAATAGAAATCTTCTATTTGCACTTTTCTGTGCCAGGCTAGGGCTTATGAGTGCGACTTCTGAAAAACCGAGCAAGTGGAAAAAGGGGTTTTCAAACCAATCATTCGGCTCCAGAGCCTGACATTTGGGTTCGGCTTTTCCTCTCGGTACTTTCACTTCGGCCCCAGTACTCGGATGCCCACTGGAGGGCTGACAGCTTCCGGCCTCCACGTTCAGCATTCAAACAGGGAGAGACGTTGTTCCATAGCAATTAACAGTGACGCTTGGGAGAGATGGCAACACGCTGAAAAAAAAATTAATTGAAAATTTAACCTTCAAATAAAAATACTCAGACCTCGGGCCTCTATTTGTAAGCCGCTTACGCTGTCTGCACAGCCTGCTGCATTATTTAAGTGTTTCCTACACCATTTCTGTCTACTACAGCAGGGTTATTTTCCAGTCCAGTCTCCTTAATAAATATATGTGTCAAATATCCGCTTCCTCCTCTGAATGCAAAGACGGTGAATTCCCCTTGTCTGCATGTGCTAACTGGTTATGTAACGAGATTAACAGCTCTGTCTTTTTTCCTTTGCAGCTTTTACAAGAAAAGCCAGCCGGCTCCCAGACAAAGTTAAAAAGGTACCTTCTTTAATTTTGCATATGGGGAGCTGCGATGGGTTGCTAATGTTTGTTTTATTTTCATCTGTCAAAAACGATGCCAAAATACGTCGTGTTTGCCTCGAGTTGGTTCAATTAATCCTCCGCTGGAAACGGTTCTGTCATTTCGTGTTTGGTTAAGGTCCCAGTTCCATCGCTTCCTCGCCGACCGGGGGCTGGTCTCCGCCAAAGGCCGCCTGGGCGCGTGTCGAGCGACTTTCTGGGAAATATCCTCGTGACAAAGACAAAGGGGAAAGGTGGGGCAGTGGCCTTACAGGAATGTGGGCTTGGAGCCAGCCCTGTGCCTGCCTGCCTTGGGGACAAATAGGGGTGTCCTGGGCTTGATCCCGCTGCTGGCCTGTTTGTCCCCACAGAGCTAAAAGAACCAGCTGAAGAACCACCGGGAGAGTGGCTTCTTGGGGTTCCAGCATGGGGCCAACCCCCCAAAGTCCGGCCTCCATGTAAGGCAGATGATGGTGTGTTTGCTAGTGTTGCCTTCTCAAAATACCGTAGACGGGGAGGCTTCAACCACAGAAATGTATTTTTTCACAGTTCTGGAGGCCGGGAAGTCCAAGTTGTGGTGTCAGGGGGCTGGTTTCTTCGGAGGCCTCTCTCCTTGGCTTGTAGATGGTGCTCCTCCGTCTGTGTCCTCGCACAGTCTTCCTTCGGAGTCTGGGTCTCGTCTGCGTCGCTTTTTACGGGGACACCTTGTATGCTGGCTGAGGGCCCACCTTGATGGCCTCATTTTAACTCAGTGACTTTCTGGAGACCCTGTGCCCAGATGTAGTCACATTCCTAGGTACTTGGATTTAGCATTTCAATATATGAATTCTAGAGGGACCCGATTCAGCCCATAGCAGACGGTAACCAGAAAGCAAATGCAGTAAAAGTATGATGAGGTGAGAAGGGAAAGATCTTGGCCAAAACTATAAGTAGCCTCTTTTCTCTCTCTCTCTCCCTCCTTTCTCTGTCTCTCCTTTCCTTCCTCTCCTCTCCTTTGTTCTTTTTGCTGCTTCTCTTTCTTTGTGAATAAAATCTCCACCATTTCTATCAAGTCAGCAAATTTTACGGGATGCATGCCTTTGAATCGCCGTGTCCCGAGTTCAAATCCTAAACCTGACTTCTGAGCTGAATGACCAAGGGCAAGTTGTTTCAGTTTTTTGAGTCTTTGTTTTTTTTGGTTTTTCATCCTTAAGATGGGGTTAGCAGCAACTACCCCAGCTGACTTTGTTGATAAGGACAATATGTCCTGTATATAAAAGCCTGTGGTTTTATGTTTCCCCCTGAGAGCAAGGAATAGGGGGCAGTTGTCAATAGAGAATTTAAAAATAATAACACTGACTTTTTAAACAGTGCCAGTACCGATGGCTTCCACAGCCAGCCCACCAACTCTTGTGTGGCCTTGTATGGGACAGGAGACCACTGTCTCTTTTTCCCTCTGTTGCATATTAAATGCATGTCTCTCTCTCTCTCCCCCTG
>PVKM010039394.1:0-13780 GCA_004027735.1 Carollia perspicillata | reverse complement strand
CCTTACTTGGGCACTGCTAAGCCCAGCACAAGTAGCAGCCAGCTGCAGATTGCTTTGTAGCTTATGCTCTGTGACACCAGATAGAACACAGGCAGTGGCTGACCTTGGACATGCCAACAGCAATCAAGGCTCAACTATAGCAGGAGAGTGTTCACAGCTCACATAACTGTAGGTGTGTGTGCCTTGAGTGCCCAGCTTAGGTAACAGGGGAGGCTGTGCCACTGGACCCTACAGGACACTTACTACATTAGGCTACTTTACTAAGCATGGGAGACATAGTAGCTCTACCCAATACATAGAAAACAAACACAGGGAGACTGCCAAAATGAGGAAACAAATAAACATCGTCCAAATGAAAGAACAGAACAAAACTCCAGGAAAAGAACTAAACAAAATGGAGACAAGCAATTTATTGGATGCAGAGTTCAAATCACTGGTTATAAGGATGCTCAAGGAACTTAGTGAGGACCTCAACAGCATTAAAAAAATCCAGTCAGAAATGAAGGATACACTGATTGAAATAAAGAATAATTTATAGGGAATAAATAGTAGGGTGAATAAAGCCAAGAATCAAATCAGCAATTTGGAATACAAGGAAGTGAAAAACAACCAATCGGAACATCAAGCAAAAAAAAAAAATCCCCCCCAAAAATAAGGATAGTATAAGGAGCACCTGGGACAACTTCAAGTTTACTACCATTTGCATCATGGGGGTGCCAGAAGGAGAAGAGAGACAGAAAGATATTGGAAACCTATTCGAAAAAACTTCCCTAACTTGGTGAAGGAAATAGACATACAAGTCCAGAAAGCTCAAAGAGTCCCAAACAAGATGTACCTAAAGAGGCCTACTCCGAGACACATCATAATTAAAAATACCAGAGGTTAAAAACAAAGAGAAAATCTTAAAGGCAGCAAAAAAAAAAAAAAAAAAGCAGTTAGTTACCTACAAGGGAGCTCCCATAAAACTCTCAGCTGATTTCTCAGAAGAAACTTTCCAGGCTAGAAGGGATTGGCAAAAAAAAAAAAAAAAAAAAAAAAAAAAAAAACACTCAAAGTGATGGAAATCAAGGACCTACAACCAAGATTACTCTAACTAGAAAAGCTATCATTTAGAATGGAAGCAGAGATAAAGAGCTTCCCAGACAAGTACAAGCTGAAAGAGTTCATCATCGCCAAACCAGTATATGAAATGTTAAAGGGTCTTCTTTAAGAAGGAGAAAAAACCCTACAATAAGATGAACAACAAAATGGCAATAAATACATATTGATCAAGAATAGATTCTAAAAAACAACATAAACAAACAAGCAGAACAGAAACAAAATCACAGATACAAAGGCCGTTTTGATGGTTGCCAGATGAGAAGTGGGGTTGGAGGTGTGGGTGAAGAGGGTGAAAGTATTACAAAGTACAAATTGGTAGTAACAGAATAGTCATGGGGATGTAAAGTACAGCACAGGGAACAGAGTAGCTAAAGAACATGTGTGCATGACCCATGGACACGGACATGGTGTGGGGATTGCTTGAGGGAGTTGGGGGGACTGGGTAGAGGGGCCAATGGGGGAAATCAGGACAACTATAATAGCATAAACAATAAAATATAATTTTTAAAAAGAAAAGGCATAACCTCCAATAAACGATGTTTGTAAAACAGTTAAAACTTTAACAATAATTATTTTTTCAAAAAGAGAGATAGTTCTGAGTTTTAAGGTAGAATGCTAATGCATTTTAAGTGTTATTAATCACTCAAATGCAGACAAAAATCCTTTTAAAAATTATGATACCCCACATACCCATCAGCTAGCTTCAACAATTATTAATAATTGTTATAAATTAATTGTTTAATAATGACAATAGCAATTATTAGCAGTTTAAAAGTTTTGCTGGAAAATACTACAAATAGCAGATGAGGCATATAGGAAAATGGAAAAATTAGCCAGGGTACTTCTTGACAAGCTCCAATTCCTAAAATAATAGCCTATTGCATATGGACAGTGAGGACCATTTCAGACTCTCACTACAGGTCCGGGCAGCCGGCAGTCTCTGAGGCTGGAGGATCTCACCCCCTACCCTATTGTTGACTTGGGCAACATCCCAGAGGCCACGCTGTAAGAGTTAAGGCTGGATCTTTTGCCTAGAGAACCCTCCCACTGCAGTCTCTGCAAGGACCAACTCACACTTTTCAATTCGTGAAATCTTTTTAATGAGGCAAAGCCCTCCAACCATCTGTCCTACCTGTGTTCTCTGACCATGGGGGAGAGCTTGCCTCTGTTCACTCTTTCTGTCTGGTATTTCCAGCAAACCAGCTGCTCAGAACAAAAGACCACATCTCCTTTTCTCTTTTCTCTTTCTCTTTGTGCTGGTTGGCCAACATAAATGTGTTTCTCATTATTTGGCCTGTTTTACAACGTGAGAGCCTGCTGGGGTTCATTGCTTTGGGGATTACTAGGTATTTCATCTCATACCAGACTGGCCCTTCCCTAATGTTTAACAATGGCAGTCTGTCCGAAGACAGGAAACTCTGAAGTGTTTTGCTAAAGTGAAAGGCTCAACCAAATATTAAGCTTTGGGAGCTTTCTGTCTGTGTTTTAAAAAAATTGTAATTCCCTTATGGCTTGTGAATATATGTATGGGGGGTGGGTGCCTGGAATGGGTTGCGGGTGGTAGGACAGACCCAAAGATAATTCTCAGGTTCAAAGCCATCGTGGAACAATGGAAAGAGAACAGGCCTTGGAGCCAGAAGGTCTGGTTTGAATCTCAGATCTTTTTTGCTGGCTGTTGGAACAGCCTGTGACTTTGAGCAAGTTAATTTATCTTGCTGAGCCTTCCTTTCATCATCTGCAGGGAGACGATATAACCTACTCCTTGGGATGGTTGTGAAGATTAAATGAGATGCTAATGAAATCACCTGGCACATTGTGAGGGCTCGATAATCAATGCCTCTTCCTGCTCTCATTGTTGTCTTCCTGTGTAATCGTGAGGAGGGACAGCATTGCAAAAACAGAGCCTGTGACCAAGCAAGGGCTACCGAAATCCATGGAGCAGAGGTGTATAGTAGCAGAGCTTTGCTCTGTGTTTAAACATCGTTGGTAGGGGCAGGGGGAAAACACTGATTAACCCAACTCTGACTACTCTGGGCAAGTCACTTAACCTTAGTAACCTCATTAAAGAAACATCTATTGAGCCCCTGCCTCTAGCTCCAGGGCACTGGGTCACCTGTGATATGGAAATCATAATAATCCCCGCTTTCATCTTGTGGTTGCCCTGGGGATCGAGGGAGATAATGTCTGTGAAAGTACTTGGTAAACTTCGAGCACTATCTAAATGTACTGCTGTGGATGTGAGGTAGAGGGTACATTTACTCTGTCCCATTCATGAGGTTCAAATACAAACTTTTCATTCCTGGGTATTCAGCAGAGAGCAAACACATTCTATTTGACTTCAGCATTGAATGAAAAGTAAACAGTACCTTTTCAGATGCTTTGCTTCCTCTCTTCTCCCCTGAAAACAAAGCCAGGCCCTTTAAGTGCTTCCTGCTGAGTTTAGACAGAGATGCTGGATTATAGGTCAGCCCCCCTTCTCTCATAGGGCTTCGGAGGGAGGGAAAAAGTGAGGCGCCAGAACAAGGGTGTCTAAAAGTGGTTACATTGGGTTCTTAATTAAGGGATTGAGTTTTTTTCAAGCCCCAAACTAGGGCCAAGTACCCCCAAGGCAGGTGCCTTCCTCTTCCACAGTTGCAGGCGGGGCGGGTGGGTTGGGGTGCGGTAATCCCAGGAGAAGTACACAGAAAAGCACTTGGACAATACCACTGCTAGACAGTGTAACGTGGTACTCTGAAAACGAGGAGGAGGGAGGCCCCCTTTTGTCTTTTACTATTTACACTCTTCCCATTCCCCACCGGACCCTGTCCTTCACCGCCCCATGAAGACTTTGTGGCAGTTAAATCCTGCTTTGCCTTCTCTCTCCTGAGGTCCCCTGTACAGCAGGCATGTTCCACACTCCTCTTTGGCCTTAATGATTTTATGTTCCTTATTTATTCATTAAAATTTGCCTTTTCACCAGGCACTGTGTTGGGTACTGGGGATCCGATAGTGAACCAAACCAACACGGTCTTTTCTCTGAAGGAATTTGCCATTTAGTAAGAAGGGAGATTTCAAAGAAAAAGCAATGCATAATACACCGTAAAGAATGTAGCTTCCATTCCGAAAGCAATGAAAGTCATTGGAAAGGCTTTAAACAGCTTGATTCAGATATGTGGCATACATATCTGAAATTTAAATCCATAAGCTGCGCATATGGATTGAGAACCCACAATTTGAGAAGTCTGGCATGTGTGTGCACCCAGAAAACCATCACCACAGTATAGTGAGCATATTCCTCACCCCCCAAAGTTTCCCCATGCTCCCTCCTTTCCCCGAGGTCTGATCCAAGCAACAACTGATCTGTAGCACCACTGAATAGTTTGAATTTCCTAGAACTTTATATAAATAATCATACAGTACATGTTCATGTTTTTGTATGTCTTCCTTCACTCAGTGTATTTATTTTGAGATTCATCCAAGTTGTACTGTGTATCAATGGTTCATGCTTTCTACTGCAGAATAATATTCTATTGTATGATATACCACTTTGTATATCCATTGATCTGTTGATGGACCCTTGGGTTGTTTTCAGTTTGGGGCTATTACCAATAATATTGCCATGAACCTTTGCATATAAGCATTTATGTGGACATCTGCTTTCATTGTTTTGGAAGTAGGAGTGGAAATGCCTAGTCACATGGTAAATTTATGTTTCATTTTGTAAGAAACTTCCAGGTCTATTTGACCTCCAGGTCATTTGTTCATGGCAGCTCACTATGGAATTATGGAGGCACAGACAATGGTGGCAAAGAAGAAAAATAGCAGCTGAGAATTTATGGACATTTTTCACATGCTGGGCACTGGTGCTAAGGATTTTAAATGCACTAGTCTTTACTACCACCAATAAACCCTCTGAAGTAGGCATTATGATTATTCTCATTTACAGATGGGGCCTCTGAGGCTTTTGAAATTAAATTACTTGACCAAGGTTTCTTATCTACCAGCAAAAAAGAGAGACCTTGGGCCTCTCTGGCCCCCAAGGTTGCATTCATAACCACAGTATAAATGTGAGTGAGCCCGTGGACACTAAAATCTTGTGTTTTGCTTTCTCTTCAGATGGGGTGGGGAGGGAGCACAACATTCTGCACCCATGGAAGGGGTTCTGTTTAGTTGAGATATTGGTTTCATTTGAAAAAAATCTCTGAATGTTTTATTGGCCTCCTGTTCCCCAAGGGTTGCCCCACTTCTGCTGCCTTTAAAGCCTCCGAATTTTTGTGGAGGTCTTTTGGATGGAGTGTATGGAGTAGCAGTTGTCCAGTGTCACCAAGATTGAAGTCCTCCCCTTCTTCCAGTAGGCAGGGCTAGGTGGCAATCTCAGCCTCCAGCTTGGCCTTGATGTTCAGCAGGACCTGGTGCTCCTGGGCCTGGCCCTGCCCCTCTGCCAGGGTCTGGGCCAGCTCTGACTCCAGGGGCAGCAGATCCCGCTGAGCTGTTCCGTCTGCACGGCCCGGCGCTTCTCCACCTCCCTCAGGCTGTTCTCCAAGCTGGCCTGCAGGGTTCTCACGGGTCCAGGTCAGTCTCCAAGGACAAGACCATACGTCTCAGCTCTGTGAATGTCATCTCCACAGTCTGTGAGGTGACCACTGTGGTGCTCTCTTCAGTCCGCTGGGACCAGTACTTGTCCAGCTCCTCTTGGTTCTTCTGAGCCAGCTTGTCATTCTGGGCCCAGATGTCTGCCATGCTGTTGCCAAGATCCTGAGATTTGGGGCATCCAAGTCCATGGTCAGTCCAGAGTTTGGAGGTCTGATTTCATAGACCATTTACTGCCTCTTCATGGTTCTTCTTCATGAAGAGCAGCTCTTCCTTGTGAGCCTCGATCTCTGTCTCCAGCTGCAGCCCAGTGATATTGGTGACACCAGTGACCTTTCAGAGCTCACTGATGTCACTCTCCACAGACTGGCACACACCCAGCTCCATCTCACACTTGACCTGAAGTCATCAGCAGCAAGATGGATATTGTCAATCTACAGAATGATATGGGCACTGTCCACAGAATTTACAAAGGTGTGAGCCCTCAGATCCTCAATGGTCTTGAAATAATGCCCCCAGTCTCTGACCGGGATCCCTTCTTCTCCAGGTGTTCTAGGACTTTGCACTCCCGTCACTCATTATCAGCCTCAAGGCTCCTCATCTTCTCCAGGCAGGAGGCCATGCGGTCATTGAGGCATTGTCTAGTCTCCTTCTCACTTTGAGTAACCCCTATGCCTAGCACACTCCCGGCCACCCCTGCAGCCAGGGCCTCATGATGCCCAGTTGCCCTTGTATGCTGGTGGAGAGGGACACGGGAGCCCGAGCCACTGGCACCTGCACAGACACTGGCCGCATTGCTGGCTGGTCAGACCCCGTGGCTGGGTGATGGCATGGAGCCCGGGCTCCGGTAGTTTGTAGGAAGCTGGAGCTGGTGCTGAAGCTCATGCTGTTCAGGGAGAAAGGTGAGAGCTGAGACTCAGGTCCAAGCTGCAGTCTGTTTCATTTTGTTAAATCTGCTGGTCTAAGAATCTAAGCAAAATATAATGTGCAAATACATTTAGAAATCAATTTATAGATTTCTCGAGAACTCTATAGAAACCACTTAGGTTGTGTCATCCAAATAGATGATTATAGTTAAAATATATTTCTTTTTTGCTAGGTTTAGATCATAGCTCTTTAGAGGGCCTCATTCATGAAAACACAGTAAGTAGGAATTGACTGTATAAGGAATCCTGAGAATCTGTAATACTTGGAGGCAGGATGACACAGCAGAAAGAACACAAGCTGGGGAGTAAAATAGACCTGGATTGAACAGTTGGTCTGATATTTTGCAGGTGAAAAGCTATTTAAATTTTTTTTTCCTCATTTGTGGATTGGAGATAGTAATGTCTATTTTAAATGGTTTTCTTGAGGATTAAGGAAGATTACAAGTCAAAGCCTTAGGTTCTTGGTACATGTCAGTTCCTAGTTCCTTTTCCCACTTTATCTGTTTTTTTTTTTTTTAAAGGACTCACGCTTTTTCATCCTGGCTTAAAATCTAAAGCCCTTCCCACTAGAGGTTAGTGATCCTTCCCAAACCATATGCACAATTTCGTGTGTTTGTACATGAGCATTTTGGTAGGAAAATGCCCTTGGCTTCCATCAGGTTTTGAAGAAATCCATGATTCAACACCAGTTCAGAAGGGCTGTGAGACTGTTTTTCCCTCATTCATTCAACCAAACTTAGTGAATATTCTCTATGGGGTAAGCATTTTGCAGACAAACTCTATCCCTCACTGTAAGGAGTTTACAGCTTGGAGTAGTGAATAAAAAGCTGCAGTGTTTTGTGAATTCGTGTGTTACCACACTAATTACATACATTAGAGAGAAAGCTTGGTACATGAAGAAGAAAACCAGATGAGTCCTAGGGCGGAGGACGATTGCATGTACGCAGGTTGAAAAGGCTCAGGAGCCAAGAACATACACCTTCCTGATTGCACAGCTGCTCCATTGCTGGGGAGACCGTGCAGGTCCTGCCCCAGACAGAAGGGCCAGCGGGTGGTTCAGGGGTGGGATGCGGGGTGAGGAAGTGTAGCTGACCCTCCCACCCCACTGAGGGTCCTCAGAGCTCTGCCTTCCCACAGGGGGCCCTTTTTTCTAATTTGCTCGCAGGAGCTCAATGTTTTAGGAGTTAAATTTTAGCTGTTAAATTTTCAAGTGGATCAACTCTAGTCCTGTAAGAAAAAAAGTGTGTTCTTTGCTCAATTGATCAAACAGTTGGGTCACTGTGTCAACAGCGTTTGGGAAATAAAGAAGGTGTCTTTCATCTTCAGATCTTCCCAGGGTGTTAGCAAGGTGAGTTGGAAAAGTTTTAAAGTGGACGGATATTTGGGTGTTGTGTGGAATGCAGCTGGAGAGCAGGTGGTAAATGAAGGCTTTTTTTTTTTTTTGAGGATTCACTCAACAAAAGGCTTTCCTTGCTCTGAGCCATGGGAATGACAGGAAAAGCCCCTTGGCCACTGATCCATTTCTGCTGACCTTGACCTTCTCCTGGTGACCAGCTCCACCTAACCCATCCTATCTCTGGCCAGAGCTTGTGCATATTTATTCTTTGGAGTCTGCACTTTGCTCTTTTATTTGACTGGCCCTGTGCCCCTGTTTGTTCTTGGTGCTCTCTTCATGCGTATTGCAGGCGGCCCCATGTTTCGCTTGAGCTCAGGACTAAATATAACCACCGCTATCGCCAGAGGCGTCCATCCCTGTCAGCCCCTTCTCAGTGCGTTTGTGAACTCCACCCCAGGTTGCAGGCACTACGTCTGCTTTCATGAGAGGTCACTTCTAAATGGAAACTCTCACTGACACGGGATGGCCGAGGGCAGGACGGAATCAGTTCTTATCGCAGGCTGCACTCCCGCTTTATCTCTGTGTGCAGAAAGCCTTGGTCTCCAAATCGTAGGTGGGAGAGCCAGGAGGGAGCACACTTGGGGCCCCTCTGGTCCATTTAACAGCATGGCAGGTGCCCCTCCCCTTGACCTTGTCTTCATCCTGGGCCCTTTGAGAGGAAATGGAAAGCACCTGCAGCATTGCCCCATCCTTCCCTCCTTTGGGGCCTTCGGGACCCCGGGAGGGTCCTGCTAGTGGCTTACGTAGTGCCACAGGCCTGAGACCCGAGGTTCCCCCGAAATTGCTGTCACCATCCACACTGCACAGGGATAAGCTTCCAGCCCTACCCCCTCCATGCACGTCTCCCTAACAATCCTTCAACCACACTGTTTCCTTCTGTAGTAATTATTGTGCTGATTAAAATTGTCTGTAGGGTTCATAAATTATTTTGTGGTTTAATGTTGTCAAAACAAGGGGGAAAGCTCATCAGCATCCCAGTCTTTCTTCTATTTACTTTTCCCATCCACTCTCCTCCAGGCTGAGAAAACATCGGCTGTTTTCTTGCCAATGTCTCACTTTTCTGAGAACATGGAAATTACATTCAAGTTATCATTTCCCTTCTTCTCTGAATACGGTAGAATCTGCTGACCTGCATCACAGGGCTGGTGAATTACAGATAGGAAGAGGTGGCCTCGAGTGACAGCAGGACCTCTTACACAAATATACTTAGTGAGAGGCAATCGGACACTTGCTCAGCCAGCTGAGTCAACCTAGAAACAATGAGATCACAGAACCTGATTTCGCATCCTCAAAGTGGGTCTGACATCAGGTCCTTGGAAATTTCTCCAAGGTCCATAAAGTCAGACATTCATTTCTTTGAAAGAATACTGTATGCACTGACATCATTTCCCAAACCACTTTCTCCCTCTCCCTTCTTTCCCGCAATTATTGAGCACCTGCTGTGCACAAAGCTCTGGGTCAGCAAGGAAGACCACAGCTATGTTAACATAGCCACAGCTCTGCTAAAAGGACGATGGAAAGACCATTAGATCAGATATTTGTTATCTAAAGACCATTAGATAGATGTTTATTAACTAATGGGCTGCTATCGGGGGCTACTGGGAAAATAATTCAGATGTTTAGAAGTGGAAGTCATTTTTGCAGAGGTTAAGGAAGAGCAGGAAAGCGGCAAAAGATGGTAAAGAGAAGAGGAAAGGAAGGGGTTGTGTTGTTTTGAGCTTGTGTCAACCCCAGGAAGGAAGCAAGTGGAGAAGGCATGCAGGGGACAGCAAACGTGACCCATCAGAAAAGGAGAAGGGGTGTGTGTGCATGTGTGTGCGTGTGTGCGCGCATGCCAGGGTATGGGCAGGGGTACGAGGCCACGCTTTGTGTGCTTCTCAATCGGGATATTTCTCTGTCTTATCGCCCTATAGATGTACAGCTAGAGGATTCTCTGTGTGGCTGGACGACTACTAAGCCCGTCCTCTGAAAGGTCTTCTCCATTTCTGTGTTGGCTGTAAGTGGGGGAGGGAAATCATTCTTGCTCTTTGCCCCGAGTTCTGTGTTTACAAGTTTACCGTCGTGCTATTAGGACTTTGAATGAGGACACAGTGTCCGACACTATTCATTAGGAAAACTATTCTGGTCATTGTGCATCTATAAAAGCAGGCTTGCCGTTGGGGGCAGGGCGAGTGCTACTAATCAGAACTGGAGAGTCTCTCTGGCTGGGACAGTGGGGCCTGAGGGGCCTGGGGGGCATGCAGCTGAGACCACAGAGGAGGAGGAAGCCTTTTGACAGGGAGGTGGGGCAGGTCGCAAGTCAAGTTGCAGTCTTCTCATTTCCAGTGACTCACCATTAGGACCGGAATTTCAGGGTTCCTGTGGTGGGGGGTTCTATGTGGACAGGTGTTAGAAAACTGGAATTGCTAGGTCGTTCAGTGGTATTGAGCTGAATATATCCAGAGTGTGAAAGCCTGACCCAGGAGCACGGAGCCGGATTTGATTTCCACGGACCAGTTAGGATAGTACACCGGACATACGATCGCAGCCTGCATCTCCCTTAGAAACAGGCAGTGATGTGCGTAAACAATAAATCGAGACGAGAATGCTCAGCTGGCATTTTAAATCAGATCGAAAGGCCAGTGCATTTTCCTTACTAGCTATGGTTTTCGTTATTCCACAGCTCAGGTAACATAAGGTGGGTCGTGTGTAGCCCAGGACCTGGTAGATGGTCGAAGACGCTGGGTACGTCCCCAGCACATCCCACCTGTTCCCAAGAAGAAAGTCTAAACTCCACACACTGGAAGTCCTTCTCCACAACCCAGCTCCCTTCTCTGTGTTCAGTAATACAAGGGCACCAACTGTGTGCCAGGCCAGGCAATACAGTCGATCCCTGCCCTCGTGGAATTTAGATTCTAAGAGTCAAGAAACAAATAAAACAAAGGGTACAATGTCAGATAGTAAAAAGCATCACAAAAAAACACTACACAGAGTGAGGGGAGAGAGCATCTACCTACATATCTTCACTTCGCACTTAGTCACCAAACCCAGCAGCAGTAGCCAGGCAGAGTTCCTGGGAGGAGAACGCGGGTGCATTTCCACAGTTGCTTTCACCAGAAACGGCCTCAGCTGCCCTTACCCTCTTCCTGCCCACGCAGGGTTCTGTTGTTACCGATCTGGCTCTCCGTGCTTCCTCCATTTGGGCTCGGTTTCCTTCTTCAAACACACCCGTCTCGTGAGGGTGTCCGAGCAGTGCATTCACTCAGCCTTCGATGGAACCCGTATCTTTATTTCACCTCTACTTTCGTTGAGTAGTTTGGCCCTGTACAGACTCTAGATTAAGATGGTTTTCCCACAACACTTAAAAATATCATTCCAGTGTCTCCCGGTGTCTGTTGCAGCTGCCGAGAAGCCTTTTATCAGCTGCATTCCTTTCTATGATTTGTCTTTTCCTTCCCCCCCTCCCTTCTCATCTCTCCCCTCCTCGCCTTCCCCTTTTCTTTACTTTCTCTCTTCCCTTCTCTGTTTTTCCTTTTTGTCACTTTTTCCTTTGGCTGCTTTTAAAGGGTGTGTGTGTGTGTATGTTGTGTGTGTGTGTGTGTTTCGTAGCTTCAACATGGGTATGTCAGTATAGATTTATTTTTCTCTGTTCTGTCTGGGATATGCCTCCATATCTTCAAATATAAACGTTCACTCATTCTCCCCAAACTTAAACCCCAATTAAATGTTGGTCCTTCTTTTCTATCTTCTATTTTTCTGAACATCCTTTAATATTTTCTGTCTCTGTATTTGTCCGGCTTCATAATGGGCAAACAGGGCATACCTAGTTCACAGTTGTGAATTACAGTGACCTGTTTCACAGTTCACGCATTCTCGCTTCAAGTTTTGCTAGTCTGCAGTTAAATCCTACATTGCATTTTAATCTTAATGTTATTTGTCCGAGAAATTTTTTTTCATACATACATATTTTTCATAATGCCTTGTCTTTTCTTGGAGTTTTTGCTTTTTTGGAGTATGTATTTAATCACTTCAAATATTTCTTTTGTATTCTCTTTCAGATTGCCTATTCTGTCAAATCTAGCCCTCCATTTTATTTTGTCTGCTTATTCTTGCAAACGGTGCGTTGTTTCCTTGTGTAAGTTTTGATTCATACTGCAGTGGAGACCGTGTGTGTGAAAGTCTCACGTGGCATGGATTTTGAGAGCATCCTTCAAATGTAGGCTGCTTCTATTTTTGCCAAGGACGTTATGGGTACTACTGGCCTAGCACCAGGTTTTATGTTATTCTTGAACATAGAGTTTTCTAGACCACATAGGTAAATTTGCATCCCTCATTTATGCAAGGGGGAGGCCCTGAGTTCCTATTTTGCAGGGGAGACTTTATTTCCTCACCCAGTGTTCACCCCAAAACTAAATGCCTTTCTTGTAATATCTTGGTACGGACTGGTGGATTTTTTTCTAGTCTGTCTTTTACCAGAGGAGTCAGCAACACGAGGGATTTGGTTTCCAGCTCCCTGTCTCCATCAGGCGTAAAGCCTTTGTGAGGTCCAGTACGCAGGCTCAATGCTTACTTGAAAACCTAACGGGGCCAAGATCCTAAGTGTGGTCCCTGGCCAGCAGCGTCAACAGCATCTGGGAGGCTGTTAGAACTGCAGGAAGTTCAGGCCTACCCAGACCTACAGAATTCAAGCCTTCCTCTGAACAAGGACCGAGGTGATTCACGTGCACAGGAGAGTTTGAGCGACTCCGATCTAAGTGGCCACATTATAGAATTCTCATTCTTCCATCCTCTCCCTCACAACAGGTACAACGTCAGCACGTGGGTCGTCGGGCGACGGTGTGGGGGTGGGGGTTGTGTTGCTTTAAACTTTTGTCTTCATTTTTGAGACATGAGAATTTCATTCTCTTTCTTGGGAGCTCCTCTATGCATTTAAAAACATTTTTTTGCTAGACCTCATAGTACATATGAAAAGAGCTATTGCATCTTTATTAACCTCAGCTATTGCTTTGTTTCTTTATCTTAGAGAATTGGTCATAATCTGGTTATAATTTTTGCCCCAATTCTTCACTCTCTCTTGAGCCAAAGTGAATAATGGGAGATAATTCTCACAACACGTAATAACACTAATACACTACCCACAGTAAGATTAAGTCAGGCAGTCCTTTAATTCTGCCAGAGGTGTAATGAGGACCATCTCAGAATTGTGTGCGCTTACCATCAGTGCCAGCCTTGAAAAGCGCTGTTCCCAGCACATGGCTGGAGTACAGGAAGCTGCTCCTCACCCCAGTGGTGAGCTCCCCACTTGCCAGTCTACTAGTCGGGAGGCTGTTCTGAGCGCGACCTCGCGTCCTGAGAATCTCCTGTGTCCTCAGGAGAATGTGCAGTATCTTGTAATAATCAGTTGTAATGCACATTAGGGCTCCGCTGTAATACACCTTGTTGATGAAAATGATAAAACTATAAGTGGGGCCACTTGTGATAGCTTTCACTGTGTCTCCTTCAGAATTTCGTTGCTTCTGGCGTGATAAGGTGCAGAAGAGCATTAGGCATATGTTTCCTCTGGGGCCTGGGAGAACTTCTTAATTTCCTAAAGCAGTTTGTCAACTGTTTATGAAATGGGAAGTAGGTATGACACAAATGATGACACCCACAGAAAGCCACTAGCTGATGACACTCGGAAGTGATTGTCTTTAACGTCACAGGCATAACACCTTGACCAATATGGAGACCCACAAACAGTTGAACTTAGAAGTAGCTGTATCACTCTTAAGTAATAAAGGAAGTATTTTTAGCTCAAAAAAAAAAAAAA
>PVKM010039393.1:0-13780 GCA_004027735.1 Carollia perspicillata | reverse complement strand
TTCTTGCTTCACCTAAAAAGGAAAGACACAGGGTTCACGTATATGTGGTCTATGAGCAGGTGTTTACGATGGCAGACGTTCCACCCGGCCACCTGCGGGAAGCACATGGAGCTTCATGCAGATGCGTGTCCTCACCTGCTCCCTCCTGCCTCCAAAGCGCCTCTCCAGAACACAGCTGCCCAGTGAGGCCACTGCCTGCGGAGGGCCCTGGGCCGCGACCCAGCTCTGCCACAAGCGCGGAGGGACCAGGCAAAGTTCTCACTGCTGCGTCTGCGGTGTGCACACCCACACCTTCCACCTGGCCCCCCTCGGGGAGTGGATGAGAATGTCGGAGGAGGAAACATCTGGGCAGGGACGTGTCCTCATGCAGCCTCTGCAGGCCTGGACATCGTGGGCTGTTGTTCATCCCTTTCTAATTGGCTGGGCCTCCATCACCCATGCGCTGTGGCAACGTGGAAAACAGGTCAGAAATAAACATCAGAATAATTTGGAGATGGCTCCAAACTTCCAGGTGGCTCGTTTCTTCCACCAGTTTCAGACCACAGAGACTGTCTTCCCCTTATGTCACCTGGAAAGCGCCGGCGTGGGCAAGGTGAGTCTAACGTCCTCATGGGAACGGGATGCACCCACTCAACCAAATGGCCCTCGGTGAATGTCCCAATCACGCCGCTCCCAGAAGGACCAGACTGCCAGCCTGGGCACCTCCCTCAGAATCGGCATCCTGAGAGATCTTGTCTGCATCTGTGAACGTAGACGGGGAAGGTGCTGGCCCAGAGCGAGGGGCGGCGACGCGCCGAAGGTCACCAGCAGACGGGCGGGGCATAAACGGGCACTAAGCCGAGGCTCTTCTACTCTCTGGCCGGAGCTTGCCCTATTCTCTAGGCTTGAAAAACACTCTCTTGGTTTTTACCAAAATTCAGCGATTTTTCTTTCAGGAGATATTTTTTTCCTATCATTTTCTGTCCCTGAGCCTGACCTCCAAAGCCCCAAAAGGCAGGTTCACTTCATGGGTCTCGCACCCCACCTCGGGCCCCACCCCGATGTGTGCAGGCACCCCAGGAGCCCACACCTCTTCCACCCAAAGCCCAGTAGCAGAGGGAAGGGTTTGGATTTCCTAAGAGAAAGGGGTGCAAGCTCCTCCATTTCCCGCTCTCTCCCATCCTGAGCAAAATAGGATCCAACAAGGTCATGTTCACACTCTGGGTGGCCAGAGAGCTGGTTCCCCTGGAAAGTCAGTGACTTTGACAGGAAGGCCTGGGGTCTGCCGGAGAGGAAGCGAACGGCTGTGGAATTGATTTCTAGAACTCCAGAGTGTCGGCAGTGGCGAGAGCTCCAAAACCCCTGGAAAGTTCTGCAACGGGGGAACTGTTCTATGCAACGTCCTCCTCGAGCCTACGGGCTGGACGCCGTGTGAGACAACGCAGGGCCGTGCGGAAGCCACAGCCCCACGCGGTCACTGAGCACCTCAGAAGTGCTGCTCCGACCAAGGAGCTGGGTGTTTACTTTTCATTTATTTTAATTAATTTCCATTTGAATGGCCACATGGGGCTGGTGGCTATGGGATTGAACCCTGCAGTTCTAGAAAAACATCTCCCTCGAACCTGTTTTATTTGATTATTATTATTTCTATATTCAAAGCCCAAGCCATAAACTGCTTACCTTGCCCAAGGTCCTAAGGCTGATTTTTTAATTCAGTCCGATTGCTAGACTCCAGCTCCCACTGGCCATCCAGACGTGAGCACAGAGGTCCCCTGCCCCCCTCCAGCTTGCCCTCCTGTCCGCGGGGGTGTCAGGAAGCAGGGCGCCCAGGTGGGGAGGCTCGGCAGGGAACGTTCCACCTGGGCCTGAGTGGGATGCTCCAGGGAGAGCAGGAGAGGATGTCAAGAGGAGGTGACGGTCCAAAGTCTCCAATGTTCTGCAGAGGACCTTGGGCCTTCTCCTAAATATGTAGGGACACGGCCCTGGAGCAGGGGTCCTTAGCCTTCTGGGGGTAAGGGAGCTATGTCCCTTTTCTCTGCCCACACGTTTTGTGCCATTTCCCTCCTGATCACAGAATCCACCAAGTCCCTTCTTGGAGGATTTGTTCCAGGTCAATCGGGAGACAGCCACATAATGGAATTAGAAGGCCACACCTTGGATCAGTGGAAGGTGGCTGGAGTGTGGGCAGCCTGGGAGCCCAAAGGCTGGCAGCTTTCTGCCCCAGAGCAACCTGGGGGTGAGCCAGCCCCGCAGGCACAGACGGCCCCCACCCACACCTGCAGCCCGAGGAGCCCACCTCTCCCCTTCTGCAACCACGAGCCTCCAGCCAGCCCACTCCTGGCTTGGGTCTTTGTGTCTGTTCTTGCAAATAAAACCACCTGCCCTCTCACCCCTCACAGCCCCTGACATACATCCAGAGACCCCCGCCCGGTCTGAAAAACAGCAGCCCTGCCCACGGTGGCCAGAGGAGGCATCCACTCCACGGATGTTGACTTTGGAAGGCTCTGTCTTCCTTAGTCACTTCCTACTTCCCTTACCTTCAGAGGAAGTGAAATTAAAATAGTAGTCAAAGTCCTACAAGCAGGACAAAAGTATCAGCCTGCCCTCGGGCCACACTAATTACTTCCAGCACGCTTGTCCCTTTCCTGGTGTGGGGTGGGGGTGATGGGGGGTGCCCCCGACCCTGCTCCACCCTGAATTGCCAATCTCCCCAGCGGGACCAGCTTTAATTAATCCTCTGTTACTGTTAAAATTGCATTGTCCCGAGGGGAGTCCTGACCAAGCAGGAATATTATTTTAAACACACACTGTAAACAACACTGCTTCTCTGGGGGGCCCTGTGTGCTGTGGCTTTGACCCTTTCTCTGCTGAAATCGCTTATTTTTTTGTCAGCTTCTAAACTAAGCACTTCATATTTCTTTGCCCTTTTCTGTTAGGTTGGTTTTCGTTTAAATCCTAAAGGGAGCAGGACAGAACAAAAGAATCACCAACAATGCTAAATATCTCAGCTTCCCTGTGAAACAATTGCTTGCAATTTACTTAAAACATCATCAGTTAATAGCAAAGTCATGTAGCCAGTACTGTTCAAAGCCATATAGATATATATTCTGTAACACACACACCCTTGTAAGAGATATATTTATTTATGTATTGAAAGTTTTCAATGTGAACATTTATCTAAACTTTGACAACAATGCTGTGTAACTGTGACTATTAATCTGATTTTATAGAGACAGAGGGCAGAGAAAACTCCAATAACTTGCCAGAAGCCACACAGCCAATCACTGAGAGACCCGGACTTCACACGCAGGCAGTGTGGCTCGGGGTGTGTGTTCGAAGGTCCCGAATCACACAGAGCGACACCTTACTCTCTCCAACTCCTGATTTTATTCAGCCATTCGTGAGAACAGCATCCAAGCTGGGTTCAACTCCCACGTCCTGTGGGCTGTCTTTTGAAAGTTAAAGGCATGCAACTTCTTCTTGGCCGTGGCCCTCTTTTGCTTTTTTTCTTTCCATCTACAATTACTTCATTGCATGCATAATTACTTGCGCGGGAAATTGGTTCCCTAGCATCCAACCAGCACTAGGAACCAAAGCCTTGCCCCCGAGGCCTCTTGCAAGGTGGGGTGGATCATTCCGAATTGGCTGCTTTCTTTAGAGTTCTTTTAAAAAAAAAAATGACCCGCTCTCCTTTTCAAAGGGCTGGAGAGGAGATTTGGAGAGAGCGTTTCCCCCAGCGGCTCCCCCGGGATCCCTGTGAACTTGGCAGACTTGCTCGGAATTACCCCAAAAGAGCAATTTGTTCCCTAGCAAAACAGGGAAATGGTCTGGGGCAGACTGGGCTGCCGGTGCGGGCTCACCACCAAGGGAAGGAGCGAGCTCTCTGGCGGGAGTCTGTTTGGGAAACAATTACCTCTCCTCCTTTGAATCAAAGATAGTCCTGCGCCGGCACCAAGATCAAATGCAGTGTGCGGTCTCCACAGATTCGCTTCCTTTCAGGAAATCATTCATCGACAAAGCTGCTGGCCCAACAGCCGCTGTCTTACAGTAACCGCCGTCTGCTTTCTGAGCATCGGCCAACTAGGAGGAACTCTCACTGATCTTAATGAAGCCTGTTCCCTTCAGGGAAGGGTCGGTCCGCACTTCCACTCGCATCAGCATGGAGACGGGGAGAAACGGCTTCTTCTCTCCCAGAGAAGTAAAGGAACATTCCACGCCCCGTCCGCATTCAAATGCTATCCTTTGCAGCTTGCTTCCAATAGCTAGGAGCAAGGGCTTGGATCCATTCGCTCTGCCCCCCTCCAGAGCCCACCTGTGTACTCGGTATACTGATGGAAACCATTGCTTCCATCCGGGGCCTCACAGGTGCTGCCCTGCAAGGAGACTGGAAGCCACCTGCAGTCCCTGCCGGCAGGCTAGGTGGTTCTGTCCTCTCATTTCATGAGGACAGAAGTCAAGGCACAGAGTTGGCAGAGCTTTGTCTAAGACCACAGAGTGGGTGCGTGGAGACCAACCGCAAGAGCAGCCAGGGCAAGAACAGGTCAAGATTCTGGGGCCAGAACAGCCACGGGGCGGAGCGCCCTGAGGCATTCTCTGTGTGAGGCCAGAGAAGCAGGTCTGTCCTGGAAAAGGCCGCCCAGGTGAGAAACATAGAGCAGGGGTCCCGGAGAGTTGGCTGGGCCCACCTCGGTCCCCGAGAGGGCCAGTGCAGGGCCAGTGTCTGACTTGTGCCTACGTCGTTTCTCAGTTTCTTAGTGTCAGTGGCTCCGTGGGCACATCTTAAACAGAAAGCATTTAGCAAACAAGAAGGTGATTGACCTAGATTGGGCAGGGGCAGGGGAGAGGGCACACAGGGTCCCTCTGAATTTCCACACCACAGGTCTCTTAATTCCTTGCTGATAAAATATGTTAGCGAGAAAGTAAAGAGGCCAGTTATTCCCTGAGTTTCAGCCACTGTCTTGTCATTGCTTCTAAACATGCCACTTTCGTGATCCTCTTATTACATCTTTTCAATAGTCTTTCAGAGGGTTTTTGTTTCTTTTACTGACAGGGATATTGAGAATCGGTGAGAAGGAGCACCTCACAGTGATGCGAGGCCACGGCTCCTGGATGCCTCACCTGCTCTCCTGGCACGGTGACAATCCTTCCCCGGGCTCACGGCCTCACGGCTCGTTCCAAACCCTCCTGCTTACAGGCAGTTCTGTTCGGGCGCCACGAACCCCCACTTCACACGCAGGTGATGCAACTGAGCCTGACAGCAGTGAGAGGACGTCACTAAATCGTGCAGCTGGTCAAGACACAGCCAGGTTTGGGAATCGCGGATGTCATTTCTTCTGCTCCTGGCTCCTCCCCCCGTGTGAGCTGTAGAGATCAGGGGCAAGAAGCAGAGGGGTGTTCGGCTGCACGACCTGGGAGTCCAACAGCCAACGCCGGTTCGAAGATGGCTCTCAGGATTCACTGGACTACTGGGCAATTCTTCGAATACCGGCTACAGAAGCTCTTGCCAGAGCATTTCTGCCCGCTTAGAATTTTCTCTTCCTGCAAATCTCCAGAGAACGAAGAACGAATATCAAATAATTCAAAAATCATTGTAATTTTCATTTTCTCTCCTGCATCTCCAAAACAAACAAACAAACAAACAACTCCCCCCCAAAACCACATACACATTTTGTAACTGTGGAGTAAACACAATCGGAGAAGCTAATTCCAGCTGAAATGCTTTTCTTCTGAGACAGACACACACAGACACACACACACACAGGAATTAAGGATAAAAAGGAGAACAGCATTTTCTACGCAACAAGGAAATGGCCACAACCCCAGACCACAGCTATGAAGACTTTCTGCCAAACGCAGTGAAATCTGAGCCCCAGCGTGGAAGGAGGGAAAGAGACAGCCCGAGCCCAGACCTCCAGGACAATGCAGCTTGCTTTCAAGGCCCCCTAAAGGTTGCTCTCCCTGCCCTGGTCACGCCCTCCAACACCCCTTAGAGCTAGAGCTGTGCATCAGACACAGAGGGAAGAGAAACGCGACAGGACAGGAATGTTTCTACACATTGAGTTCCGTGCCACAGAATGGCTCGGTTGGCGGAGCTGAAAGAGGACAGACGTGCCGTCTGGATTCTCGGAGGTCTTGTCTCCTGGCCGAGGAATATCATGGACGGGCCTCGGGTAAGGTGTTGAAGGAGCAGGAAGCCACAGTCAGCACGTCTTAGCACAAGCACTTACACACACTCTTAAGAGACACCCGAATGCCAGAAATTGATGTGGATATCTACGCAACACCTACGAGCGGCCCGGGCGGAGTCCGGCTTCCCTCTCCAGACCACTTTTCAACCAACGCTAGCCCAGAAAGAAGCACCGCCTCTATCTGAAGATGCGTGGGTACCAGGACGTCAGTATCAGGGCTTTCCAAGGTTACCGATAAAAGAGAGGGCAAAGGGGACAGAAAGGAGGTCAAATCAGGTTAAAATGCATACATATGTGTGTATGTGTGCATGCGTGTGTATGTGTGTGTGTGTACGGAATTTGTCCTGGAAACCAATGAAGAGTTTGGGGAAAATGAAACTGTTTTTGGAAAACAGTTCAAGAAAGAGACACTGTAGAAGGTGAAGATAATAGGAAGGAACAGAGATGGCAGATATCTGGAAAACGGATACAAGAGAAAAATGAAATGATTCTAGAGATAAAAAGTACATTAGAAACAACTAGAAAAACGGAGGAACGACGAAACCAAAGCGGAGACGAAAGCATTGAGAAAGCCCCAGGGAAGATCCCAGTCCCCTTCGCAGGAGAGCACTGAAGGGCCCCACAGCAGAGGCAGCACAGGGGGATGGGGACTCTGTGTGTGGACGCTGACCACAGCTGACCTCGAGCTCTGCACCAGGGGCCCCAGCAGAGAGCCGGTCCTGCAAGAAAACCTCACTTTCATGTAAGAGCTCGAATTGGAGACGAAAAATGCACAGTCAGTTCCGGGGAAACGCGTGGCAGAGGTAAAGAACATCAAGACGTATAGGGTTACTCAGTGATGAAGGCCGGAAGCTGTGGGCATCGAGGCAGAGATGAAATAGTGAGCGAGTTACTGGCCGAGAAGAATACAAGCAAGTTAGTTGCAGGTTCCTTCACAGCAAGAGGCAAGGTCGTGGGACTGTCTGTAAAAGAAGTGATGTAAGTGTCCAGAATCACTGTCCACCTGAATCTCTTGGATGCAGAGTCTTGCTCTTGGCAGCGAAGGCTGGCAAATTCCAGTCAGGAAACCCTGACCACCACTGGTATGCCAAATGCATGTGTGAGGCTTCTGTCATCCTTCGACCCTGAGCGTTCCTTTGCTTTCACAACGGTCCTGTTAGAGAGCCCGTTAGCAGCTTCTAATTCACAGACGCATGTGATCAGTGAATTCATCCCCTGAAGAGCTAAGTCTTTGCCCTTCCATGCTGTCCTCCAGGAGGGTGCTAGCCCTGCTGATCGGATCATGTGTTACATCCGATTGCTTTTATTGTTTACGTATTCATCAGGGAAATGGAGAAATGCTCTCTCCCAGCCCATAATACAGTTTTTTCCTTTTTTTTTTTTTTGCGGTGTATTTCTTTGTAAAGCAATTTAGATGAGGGAAGCATACCTAATCAGGAAATAAGAATGCTGTCTACAAGACACAGCCTTAGCCAGGTATGTCTACCTGTCCACGCACCCGAATTCCAGCCGTGCCCCGGATGTGCTCGTCGATGGGATGGTTTGATCACAAGGCTTTGCTGACACTCCCTGCTCATCTTCTCTGCTTCCCTAACGTTCCTCCCTGAATGTTTTGGCGCAACCGTTCTATGTCTAATGTCTAAATCTATCTTCTTTCTTTAATAAAGCATATTTTTCTCCTTAGCAAAATCCTTCATGTAGTAGAGTCATGCACAAAAGTTCTGAAAAACTGAGGAATTTTGGAAATGAGCTCTTGGGGGGAAATAAGAAATTAAAACAAAGAATTTAGAAATAGAGAAAACAAATTAGAAGGGCTGGCACTGGGAATTAAATCCGTTAGAATATTGAGCTAGGAATAAGCAACTGTGGTATTTATGGTTACAGAATAAAACATACGTGTTATAAGTTTTGGAAATACAAAAACAATAATATAACTTAAAAATCCCCAAAGTGGGTTGGGAAGTGAGAGAAAACACATTTGTGCAAATATCTCTATCTTTTATGGCAAAGAATCAATAAATATTTACAAGCTTTATTAGTGGAGATTTTTAAGGCAATAAAATGCCAATATTTCCAATTTCCCATTGCTTTCACTTCTTTTTTGTAACTGGACCTAGGAACCAAGGACAAACCAGACTCGTGGAAAGACCTTTAACTGTAGTTCAGTAATGGCTGCAATTTCACACCAGTGTTCCCTTCGTTTATATGCAAATAAAATTCCTTTTAAAATCTTAAAAAGTAGTATGTATAAAACGGAAACACATTCCCCAAATTACTTTCACCTAGAACTCCCCCTGTGCACCTGTGTATAGTTGTCTAGCCTTTTATCGACGTGTACGCATCACAGCACTGTTCAAAGTAATATTCTTAACCAGCAATTAAAAGCAATTTTTAGGGGAAGGCATTTTCGTAACTTAATTATTTTTCTCTACAGCTTTTTTCTTGCTCACATATTCTTTATATGAGAACATATGTATTTTATAAAGCAACGGAATTATTTGGAAAAATGTGAAGATGGGTATCTTTTATCAGTTGAATAATAGGGTATTGGGTATTAAGTGTGGATGTCATGCCAGGCACTCTGGTTGGCCCCAAAGGGAAGACCCATCTTTCCAGGGGGTCAGATGGGAAGGCATATTTGTTCAAGGAGCTTTAAGTTTGCCATCTCTAGGAAAGTTTCTATAGCTTACCTCAAAGGTGCAAGTTCAAGTTCAAAAATCCCCTGACCTACCCTGTGTGTGGAATTGCATGACTATGTCTTTTATAAAAACACACACTTATACCCAGCAGCCAAAGCACTTACTTGGGGAGCTGTGATATATTTTGATAATAAAATGAAATGTGTATGTGTGTGTGTGTGTGTGTATATCTCTTCATATATATATGTATGTATGTTATATATATCTCCATATATATAGATGTATATATATATGCGTGTGTGTGTGTGTGTGTGTGTATCCACTGTAATTAAGGAGAATGGAAGCACAGATAAGATGAAGATTAATAATGCAGCAGAGAATAGGCAGTTGGTGGCCCTTGAGTCTGGTTACAAGTTGACATTTTCTCAGAGGGGACTGGCCTTGAAGCCCAGGACTTCAGACTAGAGAATGAGGGAGCCCAGGGCCATGCTCAGTGGCCATTTGAGGGACAGGGAGAGAGAGGTAAACGTGGAAAGACAAAAACAGCTTGAGATGACACAGGACAGCAACGAGGGGAAACGCAGCTCCGTGGAGACTTTCTGTCCCAAGGAAGTTGTCAAGTGGGCGCTATGGCCGCGGCCGGAGCACAGGTGCCCGGGGAGCAGGTTTCCGTCTACTGGGCCTGTTTCGCCAACATCCAGCCAGCCCTCCACCCCCACCCCACCCCCCAGTGGCTCTCTCTGGGTGTGCCTTTTTCTTGCTGTAAAAACTTCTTTCTTAAAAAAGTAGCTAGGAAAAACATCAGCCTCTCCCCCTTCTTTTGTGCAAAGTTAAGAGCAAATATTGTTTGCAACACAAACGCAAGAAAATAAATCTTCTCAAAGAGCCAGTTTGGGAAATTAAACATTGATTGGATCGTACCCAGAAAGGCTTGGGGAAAACCAAATTGTCAGCATCTCCAGCTCATTACGGGGAAGGGAAGGATTCAAGGATTTTTAGGCTTGACAGACCTAAGCCAAACGCTTCCCCAGACATTGTTTTTTTGTTTGTTTGTTTTGTTTTTGTTTTTTGATCTGATATTATCTATTCAGAGAAGGGGGGATAAAACCAAACAAAACAATTCACGGCACAAAAACAAAGATAAAACCCGCGCAGCTTTGCAGACTTTCAAAGAGTTGCCGCCCCGAGCCCGCTTTGTAGGGCAGTCAGGTGCAGAGAGAGCTGTGCCCTGAGGAAGTTGTCTAGAGCCATAGGAGCGACCCTGCCGCAAACGGAACCACGTCCTTCCGCCTAAGCAGGAAGTTCAACTCTAATTCATTTCTGAAAGCAAAACACCAAAGAGACCGTTTCAGTAACTCGCAGCTCCAAGGAAGGGAGCTCGTAGCATTTTCGGAAAATGCGCTGAACGAGGGGGAGAGGCGTGGAGAAGATGGGCGGCGAAGACCGAGAAGAATCCGGTGTCTCTGCCAGTGTCTGGGGCTACGTTGAATTGTCGCAAACTCCAGGGTATGATGCAGATGAAATGCATGAGGCCTCTCTCCTTAGCTTCCACTGAATATCATCCTGTTTCATCTGTACCCAGGTTTATGGCCACTCCTTGGCTTCAATGACCGAAACAGCAAGTGATACCTGTGATGAGATTTTTATTAGCAGGAGTCTGTCACTGGAGAAGACCAGGCTACCCAAGTAGCCACGTCAGCTGCAAAAACAGAGAAAAGCTCATGCGTGCATTTGGGGGATGGATGTTTCACCACGAGGCTCTGGCGTCTTGAGGTGTTACACGGTCTTGTCTGGAGCTACCTCTACTCTCCTGCTCTCTGGCATATTTAGGCCCCATCCCTTCCCAGGTGTGGCCCTTGCACTGTCTTAACTAATCCTCACAATCACCCCATTTGCAGGAAGGATTAACTTGAGAGATGTTTTTAATAAATAGTCACAACGTGGAAGCGTGAGTGGGCATGGCCCAGAAAGAGAAGCTATTCTTATTGTGGTCAGATAGGAAGGCTTATTTGTTCAATAGCACGCTTTAATTTGGCCATCCCTAGGGAAGGTTCTCTAGTTCATCTCAAAGGTGCAACATCAAGTTCAAAGATCGCCTGACCTGCCCTGTGTATGGAATTCCACAGCTGAGCACCTTGGGTCTTTTATGAAACCTTGCACATTTATAGCCAGCAGCCAAAACACTCAGTTGGGAGCTGTGATACATTTTGATGATAAAGGGAAATGCGCTTATATATGTATTTTTTCTCCCCTGTCTCTTCTCCCTTCAGGGGAAAAATGGCAATGAGCCAATGCTACAGAGAAGACAAGAGGGCAGTTACTGCTTTTAAAGGGTGGAAGTGACGATTCATTTTTTCCTCTTAGTTCTAACAGTTCGTCTAGAATTAAATTAGGAGGAACAAAATTGATTCTGCTCAACTGGAAATCCATTCAAAACGTCGAGGTCTTAATAGGATTCTGATGCTGCTCTCTGGGTTGCTGAGGGACAGTTCACGTCTGTCTTCTCTCCCACGCAGAAGGACTTCCCCAGCACCCGCTCAAAGGCCAGGCCTCCCAGCCAGTGGGGCCATTCGTCACCTCTCCCCGTTCTCCTCCCCTCCTCTCTCCTCAACGACACCACTAAAGCCAAAGTCCTTTCCCACCTGCAAGAAGGCATTCACCTGGAATCTCTCAGCTGCAAGTGACAGAGATTTAATCATTACCGCAAGGAACTAACTAACGAAGGCCTGGCCTCAAGCATGGCTGCATCTAGTCACACAAATGATATTTATAAGAAGCTTTTTCTCTCCTGGCTCTGGTCTCCCCTGTGCTCGTTTCTCTCCTAGCCGGGCTTTACTCACACCATCGTGGCGAAGATGGTGTCAAAGAAAGAGAAGCTCTTCAAGCAGAACCCCAGGGCCAGCTCTCCTTTAGCTGGCCGAGGTCACTGACCATCCTTAACGACAAACGTCCATGATCAAGGTCCCCCCGTGTCCCGGCCTCCCCGCTGGAGCTGCAGTTGTTGCACTAAGAACAACCTGGGCAGAGCCCAGTGGAGGATGGGGAAGGGGTATTATTGGTCTGACGCCAACTAAACCAGCAAAGGTGTCTAACACAACAGCACCATCCCATAGTGCTTCCTCGGCGAGACCTTGACTGAATTGGTTTGCTAAAAATAAAAGCCAGCCCAACCACCCAATGTATGGCTCTTACTAAGCCACTTTTGGGTTTCGGGGATCCCATTTTCTAGAGGGCATTACCACGGCTTCTCTTCCTTGCTGGAGCAATGTGGGGCAGGACACCAGCTAGGGAGTCCGGCAGATGAGGGCATGAAGCCTTCCTCAGGGCCACGGGCGTGGAACCAGAGTCTTTGAGGTGCGCACATCTTTCCCTGCAAGATGGACAGGGTAATACTGACCGTGGAGTGATATTGTGAGAACTATTATACATTAGAAATGATGACTCGATACACACACTCACCACGCAGTGTGTTTCCCAGGGCAAAGACTGAGCTTGTTAAGATTGTGCTCACCAAAGTCACCAATTTTATCTCTCAGAGCATCTAAGACAACGGATTATACATAGGTAGTTCTTAATGCTTGTTGAGTGAATAAAAGCATCACTTACTCAGTGGGGGGAAAGAATAACTCCCTTTTAGAGCATCTGTCTACCCACCTTGGGGGAAAAAAATAAAAGCACCAATTTCAGCTCCTGTGTCCATCCACGCTGCTTTTAGAATATAGAAGAGAGCTGGCAGATGGGCCAAGGCTTGGCAGCATTTAGGTGACTCCCAGGCCATATACAGGATGTCGATGCGTCGCGGATTCCGACTGTGAGGTCATCACACGTTTTGGCGGGAGCTGGGTTTCTTGACCTAACAGGATGGTGGAGGAGAGAAGGCTGTAGGCTGGAGCTCAGGAGACTGGGCTGCGCTCGATCTTTGCCTACACCACTTAAAACCCTGAGCTTGGGCAACACTTCTCATCATCCCAATGGCGGTGTTGATGCTTGCGTCTCTGTGTCTCTTCAGACGAAGTTTCATAGTGTCTGTTAGAGGACCGACTGACGAGATACTGACTGACTGCTCTGCTCCATGGAGAGACAATTTCCAGAGTTTTCCTGTGAGGAAACTGTAATGACTGGTTTTAGTGCTAAATGAAACTTGCGTTATTAAAAAAGTGGTTATTTAAAAAAATAATTTCAGAATTATTATTGTTTTCCCCTGAAATTAGTTATGAATGGGGAGGAGAAGTAAATAAACACTGCCAAGGAGATGAATCAAAGTTTGATGAGCTTGACTTGACTTGAGAAAAAAGCCCAGACCTGATGGTGAAATTCAGATACGGCTGCACTAATGTCCACCGCAATATTGTTTTAAACTCTAAGGTAAAACTTAAACCATCTGGATGTCATCTCCTCCCTTGGACTCCATTGATGCCAGGAATAAAGGTAGTTCTAAGGGTGTCATCCCCCACCCCCCGTCTCGAGTGACCTTTTCTTTGAAAGCCAATCTCTTCCCGTTGTCTCTAGGAATAACCTTGTATGATGCTCCCGTGGAAAGAGTTTTGAGGCAATGGTAGAACACGGGTTTGGGAATTTGAGATAACCACAACTCAGAGCCGGACAGCCTAGGCTAGTTTATTAAATCACCATGAACTTCAGTTTTCTCATCTGCAGAAGGGAGACGATTACTCCACAACTGTGGGTTTCTTTCTCCAAGTCCATAACCTCAGTCAAAACATGAGAACATGTCAGATAATTTAAAATCGAGGGTCTTGTTACCAAATATTCTTTAAAAGGGTCTAAGTCATGAAAAACCAGGAAAATTTGAGAAACTGGAACAGATGGGAGGAGATTCAGGAGCTAGAACTACTAAATATAATACAGGATCTTGGACGCAGTCCTGGAACAGGAAAAGAGTTTTGGTGGATAAAGTCTGTAACTGAACTCCTAGTGGTGCATCGCTGGTAATGCCTTGGTTTCAAAAACTGTAGA
>PVKM010039392.1:0-13776 GCA_004027735.1 Carollia perspicillata | reverse complement strand
CAGCCTCAATGAATGTTTCTTCTTTAACTTCTTGGTTGTCAACTTCCATATAGTTTGATTTTCTGTCAGTTCTGGTTATTTTTTTGTTTTTAAATTTGCTCTTGTCCTTCTTTTGGTTGTATAAGGAGGCAAAGTGTATCTACCTATGCCTCCATCTTGGTTGGAAATCCTAAAATGTCTATTTATTCAGGGTTTTCATTTTTTAATATCTTACACATTTATTATAAAGTATATTCCTGTGTATTCTATATGTTTTTTTTTTGCCATTTTGAATGTGTCCTTTTTTTCCATTACCAGGTTTAATAATGTGTAAGTTACTAATACGTGTGTGTGCTCACATACACACTCAGCCTTTTGTATTAAATACTTCTTAAATACTTCTGAAGTTCTCTTAAAATTTTTAACCTTACAGTCACATTATATGCAAATAATAAATTTCATGTTTCTAATGTGTATGCCACTTGCATCTTTTTTCTTAATTTGTCATAGTGACTGGACTCCAGAACGGTGTTCGATGATGGTGATGATAGCAGGCATCTTTGTTGATTCTGATTCTTTCTATGTATATATAATCCACTTAAAAATGTTAATGACTTTTTTGTGCTTATCACATTATTAGCTCTAATCAGCTTTACCTCAAGGCTTCATTTATTTTAAGACAGGGAGTACTTGGGAAAGTGTAAGATCTTTTCCTACTCTGGAAACAGTAAGAGCATAGTCTTTAGCTAAGAATAAAAAGTATAGTAACTATTTCAATCCCTGGTAGTTTAGAAGTAAGGTGAAAGGTCCCTCTGAATTCAGTGCCATGTTAACAGTTATAAAGTTTGGTTGCAAAATAATATGATATATGCCACTTTTATGCACCCTGAAAGTGAGTAATAGGCTGGGCTTCACCTTCCTAGATACTCAGTTTTGTCAACTGCAAATAGGTGTTGCTACCCGTATCCTGGGAAGCTAGACTTAGACCTCAGAGTGCTCCTGATGCGGGTTAGACCTCGGCCAGCATTCCCTCAGCCTCTTGGCCCCTCTAAGCAAGCCAGTGTCAGTGTTTCCTTGGACCCCAGAAATGCTGATTTTATCTATTGGAGTAGGACTGAAGGCCAAGTATAAGAGGTTGTTCAAGTGTATCTGACTTCAGTTAACTCTGTTCTCTTAACAGTTTAATTCTGTCTGGGCAATAGAAAGCCAGAAATTTTAAATAAGCTCAAATGTAATCAAGAATTAAATGCGTTGGCTTAGTTTTCTTTGACCTGTTAGCTGCTCTTCATTCTCAGGTAAAAATTACACTTATGGGTAATTATTTTGTTGCTGTGAAAGAAGAGATCTTATATAAATTCTTAATAACTAGAGAAAAGTTTGCCTTTTGTCCACCCCTGCCAGTATTTAGTGGTTGTATGACAATTTTTAATTTTTCAGTTTGCATTTAAATTTTAGTTGAAGTAATCAGGCTTAAGTTTTTCAGTAGTCATAATCTAGTTAGATTCATGTCTCTTTTTTCCTAAGTTAGTAATATTAATATTTTCCCTAGTTTTTTTAATATGGAAAATATCAAACAAAAGAGAGCTATCTTGCTAAATGTTAACACATTCTGGATATGTCTGATTGTTTCTTCATGATTCACATAAGAACTTTTAATTATTGTAGTCTTCATGATTTAGGTCTGTTTCCCAAGAATAATTTGTGTACTTAGTCATGGCACGAAATGTTAATATTGACCTAATTCCATTTCATTCTGCTACTGAATGTGATCTTAGCAGAGAGATCTCATAAGTAATGGCTCTGAGAACAGGATCCTAATGTGAGAATATCTGTGTTCTCTCTCCATGCCTAACAAAGATTTTCTCTGTGGCCTTAAGTGAGTTACACAGTTCTTTTGCTCATGTTATAAAACAAGCAGAATTACCTACCTTATTCTGATTGATGGTCATGAAACCCATAAAAGATGTAAAGCATAACTAAAATGGTATTGTAGAAATGATTGTGATATTTTGGTTTTTCCAAGCAAGCTTCCATTTAGCATAAGTGTTAAATCCTCAGCAGACATTTCTTGTCTCATATTTACATTTGTATCTGAAAGGAAGGAAACCTTAAATGCCTTCTGTGTGGTAAGCCCTGCATTAGATTCTTCAAACTGTCTTCTCATTTAGTTTTGAAGCCTCCATTCTAACTTGTGAAATAGGTGAGTTGCTATTTCCATTTTACAGACAAGGGAACCAAGCATCAGAAATCTTCAGTAATTTGTTCTTTATTACAAACATAGTAAGCCAGAACCAGACTATGAACCCAGATATTTGTAAATTTTCTAAGCTGAGCTTTTTCATGAGAACTCTTTTGAATACTTCTTAATGTCACATATATTGAGGAAAATGGAACAAAAGTTGGTAGCTACTAATGAAGAATTTACACCAACGTCTGACCAAAGTCATTTAACATGTAGACAGTGTTTTAAACTTCATTACTTTTCCAGTTATGTTACATCTTCTGCTGATTCTGTTTTAGAATGTTGGCGAAGGATGAACTGATGACCATACTTCAGAAATGTTTCAACGTTCTAAAGGCCTCTTCCGAAAAGCAGCTTGGCAGCTCAGCAAAGAGGATAGAGGAGCTCTTGGCCCAGTTTCAGAGCCTTGATGGTAAGAAGATAATATCTTGCCAATTTTACTAGCTGTGACAGTCATGTAACTGAAATGACATGGAAAACCCACGTTCTGATGTACTGAGAGATGAAGGGATAAAGTAGTTCATGATCAGTCAGTATACCAAGCCTCAGAACATCACACTTTAATAGTCACAAACACGCCAAGTGGATCTTTTCCAGCTTTGGTTAAACAATTAAAAGCATCAAGTGGGCATTAAAAACAAACAAACAAACAAATACATTCTTTCTCCAGACAACAGTTTGCAGGACTTACCTTTAAAAAGCAGGGTTGGAAAAAAATTAAAAAGGGGGGTGAGGGGAACAAAAAAATATATCACGATTGACAAGAGTAGCAGGGGCTTCATAATTAAGGATTCCTTTTAGATTTTTTTCTAAAGCATTTCATCATATCCTTTATAGATTTCAAAAACACTGCACAAATCATTTGTCAGCCTGAAAAACAATAGCCCTGAACTGCCTTCACAGCCCTGAGGTTCATTGGCATGCTGATTACTAAAATATGCATGAGTGTCCCTTTAATCGGATTTACAAGAGCCCGAATCTTCAGTGTAAATGCATCAAGGCAGCCTGGCATTTTTCTGTGTTGAAGGGTTGCCAGTTCCCTTTATTTCATGATCCCAACATTTTTAGCACCAAAGTGTGATATTACTTTGGTAAAACAAGGGAACAAAATAAGCGTGCACTTTTTACTTTCCAGTGTTTAGGAAAAAATTTATTGGAGTTTGGGGGAAAGAGGCAGCTTGGTGTACGATGCACACATGTCTGTGTGCTTACTGAACATGGCATGTGAAAATATTTTACTTGGAATGTCCATATCAATCTTTGTTATGTTTGGCGAGAGTTCTTTTGCCTGGAAAAGCCTTTGGATTTAGGAAACCACTTTTTGCTGAAGTCTCTCCCTTCTCTCCCTTGCTGGTGTTAGGTACCCGATGGGTGCTCAGTCAATGGAAGGTGAAAGAGAAAGTTTGAAGTGGCATGAGTAGGCAGAATGAGGAAGTACTCCAAGGACTAAGGGGATTGGTCCTCCCCGAGTTGTGTGTAGGCATTTCTCTTTTGTGCTGCAACAGGAGCCTAATCATTTTTAAAGGCTGTAAATTGGTAATCATAGCGATCATTGTTCAGCTACGTACATACATAATCTAAAGTCCAGGAAGAGAAGAGAACTTGCTCTAGGTCCCACAGCTAGCCAGCATTCAGACCAGAGCCTGCCACCTCTCTCAGTCACCAGCTCATTGTCGTACCCCCCCCAGATTCACAATTTAAATCCCCCCTAATTGTGGTCACTAGGACATTGAGGGTCCAACTTTAAGGACATAAATAGGGTAAAAGACTTAGGAGAATTTAAGATAAATTAGGTAGGTTTCAATCTTTTATAAAATTAGACTCAGATTTTTATAAAATGAGACTGTAGATATTATAATTTTAATTGGAGTTCATGTAATATAAACTAGTGAACAAATTCTTTATGTCCTAATACTAAATGAAGGAGTGTAACTTAATGGGAAGGCGGGAGATTAAAATGATTGACAGTGTAAAGAATAAAGGATTTTACAAGTAGAAGCAAAACCAGCGTGTTGAAGAAATGTTTGTATTTCTCCATTTCCAGAGGTGACACATTGTTAATAATAAAGTAAAATTAAAACCCCCTACACTGGAGAAGTAGAAATATTTGACTATATGCCCTCTGGTTCCTTAACACTACATATTATTAGAGTCTGGTTTTAAAATTACATTTGGAGGGTTAAGTAGGTCATATTTATTTTTAAGGCTCTGCTACATGTTAATGAAATGGGTAACTTATTAGATATTTGAACAAATTATATCTTTTCTTGAACCAAGAATTCTCCAGAGTTAAAAAGAAATCTGTTATGTGAGAACAATGTAGATGCTGTAGCTGCATCCTGTGAGAGGGAAGTTTCCAGAACCCGCCCTGCATGAGCAGAGGTTATCAGAGAACCTCATTCTCTCCAGAGCACACCTTTTACCAGGCATGGTTTACCGTTGTCTTTACTACAGGACAAAGATGCACTTTGTGTTTTACATTTCAAAACCTTTATGTTGCTTATTTAATAACATTTTTTCAAAAAAAGTGCATTGGGACATCAAGGCCAAACTTGCCAGGGTGTAGGTTTATGTTATTTATTAACTTGGCATAGTCAAAGGATCACAATTTGAATTTGTTTATTTTTTAGAAGCTATGTATAACAGCACAAAGATTTGGTGCTTTTTGCTGTCGGTTTTGGGGAGGAGGGTGTTTGTATTTTGTTTTCATTGTGGTCACATTTTTAAAATCCAGTAGCTGGTTTTTTCAAGGCCCTGCTGCAGCATAACTTATGTATTTATTATTTATTGACTTTTAGCTTTAAGAACAAATCGTTTATCTGATGGGCCCTTGCTCCCCTGCCACATTAAGAAAAAAGATGGAACTTTATTTCTCTTGGAGTAGAAATGTTGGTGTTAGGGTAGTTGCTGACGACACTGTGAAAGAATTCACAAAGTACAGAGAGTGGAGGTTTTTATATTCACTTTTCCAAGGGAGGGAATGGGGGGGCAGGTGTGGAGATATGCCTGCAGCAGCACCAGCAGAGAGGCAGGGGCTGTGTTTGTATCCGGTAATGGGGCGGTTGTAGAGCAGGATGTTTCAGTTAGGCTGCAGGTTGTTTCGCTGTTTATCTTTGGGTGCAGGGTCAGGTCCTATGGTTGTCGTGGTCTGGTATGTGTCTTGTGGGTTCCGGAGCTTCTGCACCTTCAGGACGCTTCCAGTAATTTTCTAGTCCTGAGGATAAAGGCTCATAAAACTATTAGGGTCAGCTGTGCTTTAGGGAGTCCAGCCAGCTCTGAGAAAGAGGGCTTTTGCCCCTTAGTTGGTTCTCTTGACTTGATTGAATTAAACCTAGTTGCTGTGTATTGGTTTTGTATTTAAAGCAGAAGCCAAAGAGGAAGAAGATACTTCTGGGTCACAGTCAAAGGGGCTTCAGAAGACAGACCTATATCATCTTCAGAAGGTCAGGTCACACTTTCTTTTTCTTCCAAGTACATCCTGTAACACTCCCCTTTTTTGGTGTATACTCTAGATTAACTCTGCCTGGATGTTTTTATTTTCCTTTTAAAACCACAACCAGGAACAAAGCATACTTTGTAACTCACTTATAAATTAAACATCCTGTTTATCCCACTGCCATCCTCATCTCCATGGACAGCCCTCAAGTTGCTGAAGGTAGGTGGAAGCTGTTCCTGCAGCCTCAGTGAGAGAGAGAAAACTAACTAGCTGGAACGTAAAATGGGAACATAGTTGCACAAAAGAATCAGATTATTTATCTCACGTATTTATTTGTTTTTATGTTGAGCCTACCTCATTTGTTTTAGATACTTTCTTTGATTTTTTTAATGCATATTCAGTGTAGAGAAGAAATTGAGCCACAGTATATCCAATATAATCTTTTTCAGACAGTTCTAACTTTAGAATCTTGGTTGTCCAAGTGTAGAACCTTCTTTGTATAGCACAATGCCAAGTTATGATAAATGGTAAAATTTCAATCTAAGAAAAATGAAACACATGGACCCTGTTCTGTTAGCATGGCAAAAGGGCAAGGTTTTTCTTCCTTCTTCCCCTCCTGGCAAGTCCTTTACTTAAATGAAGTAATGAGTTGTAGATAGTGAGCACTCTGCCGTATAACTTAATAATGAAGTGAACTAACTGCCCTTTTCCTTTTCCCCTGAAAATTCACTTGATAATTTGAAACAAAACACCTAGAAAAAGAGATTCTTCCCAGATCTTAAAAATAAGAGACAACTCATTTTTTGGTCTTTCTCATTTGGTTCTTTCTTGCACATTCTGTCTTCTGGAACGGGCATCCATCACCTGTCTCTGCCTGAGTCACAGAGTTCCCCTCAGGGATTTTCTTTCTCAGTATCACCAGAAAAGATATGTTCTTTCCATTCACAGTCCTTATTGGAAATGAAGGAGTTAAGAAGAACAGGTAAGAAGCAGACCAAGTTTGAACTACTGAGAGAAAAAGTTGTGAACTTCATTGATGGTCTGGTGAGGTGAGTCTGTCGCTCTTAAGAGCTAAAAAGTCAGGCAGTTTTCCCAAATAACACTGGTGTAATAGCTGTCCATAGCCATTCCCGGACACTTTTCCCTGGATTAGGCTTTATGCTTTTCAGGTTTCTCCTTCCATCTAAGGAAGATGTGTAATCAAAATGATTTAGTGCATTCTTTTACTACCAGTTAAAGCATACAGGTTTAAATGTGATCTCGCTCATTAGGTTCTAGCAGAGAGGGGTCGTGGTGGAAACAGTGTTTCTCCTCTTTCCAATAACAAACTGTTTGCATGGCACTTCATCCATTACCTTCATTAGCAGTATGCTGGACCTGGGCTGAGCCCAGAAAATGGCCGTAATGTCCTGTTTCATCCTGAGTAAAGCACATAATGCTGAAGAATAGCAGGGCGACTCATTACCAGCACTAAATTCATGTTGAGAAATGTACTCATAGTAAATTTAGAAGTCTGCCAGTCCTGCCTATATTTTAAGGTGATTCTTTTTTTGGAAACTCAGATCATTGATATAGGAAAACATGAGAAGTGTGGAAAAGAAAATGATTTAATAATTAAAAAGTAGGAAAAAATTGTTATTTATCATTGCTTATTTTGTTAATGGCAGTTCAAACTCAACAGCAGGTTAGGCACTGAATAGAATCACATACTAAAAAAAAAACCTTAGTTACAAGACAGAGAGTGGTTTTCTGATAAATCACTTGACCTTCTTGGAAGTGAAAAGATCAATTTTCCAGGACAACGTAGGGGCAGAGTCATTGTTCCTAGTCATTGGGGAGAAATTACTAATGTCACGGAAGAGGTCCAAATGATCAACCAAGTATGACAGGGGAAGGAGAAGTGTGTCACGTAAAAGTGATGCAATGCAGTGTTGAGCTGACCTACTAGCCAGAAATGACCTTATGGAACTCATAGTTAATCTTGTCCTAATGGCTTTCCTGTTGTTGTAGTTTCTAGCCCCAAGTTCCTGGCTCTTCCTTTTTACCAGGTTGTGACCATTGTAGTTGCTAAAAATAATTTTGCAATGTTATGTAGCCTAATTTCTAGGCCAAATGTCAGGTTCCTTTTCTAGTTCTCACCAATCCTAAATTGTAGGCACTGAAACCAAATAAACATTTCCCTTTTGTGATCTTTGACCTAATATGTCTATTTACCTTCTGAGTAGTTACTGAAATAAAGCTGAGCATGACTGAAATATTTATTGTTAAATCACAAAAATTTCAGTATTAGGATTGACTTTACCAAGATTGACTGTTGCAGGAGGGAAGTGATTAGGATTTGTAGCAAATTAGAGTAAAAGGGGCCCGAGGAATCATGTGGCAGCTGAAGCCCAGAGAGAAAGCTATGACTCTGGCAGACATCCTCAGAAGGCCCTCTCTATTTCTCCATACTGTCCCCAAGGAGCAATCACATAACAGATGTTTGAACTGAGCTTGGGGTTCTAGAAAACTGTGGAGGAGGAAGATCCAGAGCTGTTCAAACAAGCAGTATGTACAAACAGACCGTGAAACCCTTTGCTGAGCTGGAGATGAAAAAAAGGACAGGGAGAAGCCAAAGAGATGCATGAAAGGAAGTGGAAAAGGAAAGAAGAGACCGATCTCAAAAAACCAAATGGGAGAGGGAGTAGCAGAAAAACACTGAGTGGAGAGGGCCATATGGACAGCTGGTGACACTTCCAAACAAATACAGAGGGGGAAAAAGAAGAAAATTGGACCTTCCTGAAACTGCCAAAAGTAAAAATGGAGCACTGTTGAGTGACCCCCTGGGGTCACAGCCACAGACCCTTCGTTCCCCTTCTATCTCCCCTCCTACTTTGAAGGACTCCTTCTTTCCTCCCATTACCACCCCAGTATAGGCTATTTGCTTTTTAGTCCACTTTTGTTTTCAATGCGAGTTAATATCAATCCCAGGAATTCTTTTGTACATTGAAATGAGAGGTTCAGTTTAAAAAGAAACGTTCTCCCACCCTCTACTGCCAGCCAGACCAAGATGGGAAGGTGCCACTGTTGGTACTGCCTTGTTTCCACAGCCCATAACATGATGTTTTGTACTTCACTGAATTGTGCTGGTTAGAAACGTCATGTAGTTTGTGGAAATCACCCAATTAAACATCCTGCTTTTAAAAAAAAAAAGTAAACATAAGCAATAGACTCTGGAAGGCAGGGTTTCCAGTATACCACCAGCAGCTCCTGCTGAAACAGCAGAGACTAAGTTGCCGCTTTCTAAGTTACCAGCTTCAATTTTGTAGTCCTCGTTGACACTTAATGGTTCTACCACTTCTTAAAACTACCTCTCTGATCTGAGTCTAAAGTCAGCAGCATCATGCATGCAGTATTCTAGTGTCAGACCTTACTGCTTATTCTCACAGCAAACAAGTTGCAGAAACATATTTCTGTGCCATCCTCCAGGTTTGTAGTTTGGATAAAACATCTAATGTATGATATTTTGTTACTGTTCATCTAATTTGGCCCAGTGGAAACAAAATACAGGCAAATATACTGCCTCTGATGGATATCCTTTGAGGATATAAAACCAACCAACCAACCAACCTACCTGTTCCATTGGGAATTACCTGAATTTCTAAACATTGAAAACAAAAATGTTAAAAAGGGAGAGGAGTATAAATGTGAGACAGTAATTTTTTCTGAAATTGACTATCTGGTTGCCTTGCTAGCCTTCCAGTTTTTATCAGATAGCAGGGGCTTCAATAGGGTCTTTAATGATCGGGGAGAAACAGCCTGAGGTTCATACAGGAAGAACTTATGCTCAGAAATTATAAATGGGTAGCCTGCCCTCCAGGGAGTCACGGCGTCACAGAAACCATTCCTGAAGTTACAATTAACTTAATCTTGAATAAGATGTTAGCAGCACTTGAGATAAGGAATTCTGGTCCTTAGGGCCAAGATGAAAATCATACTCTTTGTAAATAAGCTTCATCCTGATCAACTCTGCAGAAGTCTACAGAAGTGGACTGAGCAAGGGGGCCAGGAGCAATGTGCTTCGTTAGTATCTTCTTCGCTTTCTCTTCCTCCACTGACCACAGGGGTGGAGTGAGTTTAGTGGGATTTTGTAAACAGTGGTATCTTCTCCAGGAAGGAGTAAGCCAGGAGAGGGTAATTTCCCTGATGACTGGGCTAAGGTAAATGCTTAGCTCTAGTTGCACTAGTGGAAAAAGGACCTGACACAAATCTGTCATGTGGCCAAAATATTTTAAGGCTAGGAATCGACTAAGCCTCAGGAAGCTTTATGAAGGCATGTGAGTTAACTGATTTACTACTGTCTTTGGGTAGTGTGGACCAATTTGCTACCCTCTAGGCCATCCAATAGCAATGTCACTGTCATGGTTGAGACCAGCTGATGGGCTCATTATACAAAGTAAAAATTTTAATGCTTTATTTTTAAAATTCAGATTTCATTACCATTGGTTTGTCATCTAGTTCATAATTAAGAATTCCAAGTTAACTTTGTTTTAATAAATGGAATTTTAATGATAAACAATTTGCTTATTTTTCAGTATTCTGAAACAAAAATTTAGCTTTTCAGCCTTCTGTAGTAAAAAGTAATTCTAACAAAAAACTTTCCAGGTATCAGTTAAGTAAATTAAAACATCTGTGATCCAGAAAAAATTTCCTAAATTCTTTAATTCCAGGACTGAGGCCTGTTTAAATATTGCCAAAGTTAAATGTTTGTGTTGGTAAGGAATGTGAATATCTATTTTCTAAACAATTTAAGAATTCATTAATACTTTGAGAAATTCTACTTAAAATTTTTGAGCAGTAGGTAATTTTATATGTTTGTTTCTAAAAGTTTTAATCAGAACGAATATAGTTTATTGCACTCTAATGAGTTTTGGAAGTTTCTAAAAATCTATGGAAAAGGTACAATTCTGAGTGAACCTGCCCTGGATTTAATATTTGGGTGTTTCATTTTTGTTTTTGGTGGTGGTTCATTTTCCTCTTTAAGTAAATTGCTAAGTCTTCCACCAAGGATTGACAAAAATGTTACACTGAAATTAAACCTGTGCCTATCTAAAAGCTTGTACTTGGGCTGTTTCAGAGAACACCTCCTGCCTCCTGAGACGCAGCCTCTGCACGAGGTGGTGTACTTCACTGCTGCGCACACCCTCCACGAGCACCTGAGTGCTGCTCCGCGCATTGCCCTCCACACCGCGCTGAACAATCCTTACTACTATCTGAAGGTAGGAAACTGATCCGTTTCTCCGAGTTTATTTGTAGACCCCAGGTATTATGCATCACAAAAATGCAAATTTACAATTCTAGTGACCAGGGAGTGAGTTGGCAGCTCAGGGTTGAACCTCTTCCAGATACTTTTTTATCCTTTTGACTTTAGAGGGAGTTTTCTAAGCCAGGGAAAATAACAGTTGATCGTCAACTAATGCTGCCAACTTTGGATCATGTGTAAAATGCCTTCCTTTCCACGTGATAATGATTTCAAATAAACTGAAAAGCGCTGATGGTTTTTGTAGGTATTAGGATCTGCAGTGTTGACAAGTCTTTTTTTGAGATTACAGCAGTCAGTGGTGTGTTACAGTAATTCCGAGAATTCAAGTTAATGTCAAGTGTTGGAAGTGGCAATTTATTGAAAATCCACAAATTCCATAAACTTTTTATGGAAACCATAAATCCATTAGGGTCTGAAAAATTAGCCGTGTATTAAATGAAAACAGAAAACTTCGAAGTGAAAAATGCGCTTGTCTTCTACTACTGGGAGTATTCTAGTGACTGGGAACTAGGAGATTATGACCAAGACCTAATCTTAAACATGCAGCTAACTGTTGGAGAGTAAATGCAACTCGCTATGTAAAGGAAACTAGAGTCCATTTTATTACTGGCTTACTAATTTTAGGTGTGGAGGCTTATTAATGTCTGGTCTTGCTCCTAGTCATTTCTAAAAGGTAGTCATCGTAGTTTACTGTTATTTTTAGAATGAAGCACTGAAAAGTGAAGAAGGCTGCATTCCAAATGTCGCCCCAGACATCTGCATAGCATATAAACTGCACCTCGAGTGCAGCAGGCTAATCAACCTTGTGGACTGGTCAGAGGTAGGTGGGGGAAAAAGAGCAAGGAGTGTGTTTGTACACCATACCATGACAACCCTCCTTGGAGTCTTTATACTTCTGGTACTTTGAAACTGATGTTTTTGTAATGTCTTGTCTTATTTGGAAAGTATAAATCGCCTCATACTTCAAAAACTCCTCCAGAATAGCAGCTTAACCGCTCAACAGTCCCACTCCCAATCCCCTGCACTCTGATCTCACACACCTCAACCAAGCCAGTGGTACATTCACGCCAGGTCAGAGTATGGGATCAAATCCCAGTTAACAGTTAAGCAAAAGCTGAGCAATACAGGTAAGTTTTGTTACTCTGTGAAATAAGTATATTAACCAGCATTTTCCTTATTGCCTAAAAGGAAAAAAAAAATCATATTCCAGTAACCACAGTAGCAATCAGGAAATACAGGGAATACCTGGCAAGAGCATGACACATTGTCATTCTTATTTTAAATTAACTAAAATAAAGCTTTAACCTTCCCTTCTCAAAATATGCATATTATGACGTTAATTCTGCTGAAGGCTCTATTTTACAGATCTCTTGTCACGACTTAAAGATATTCATGTTTGGCTTCTTCCAAGAAAAACAGGCATTTTTCTGGGGTAATGGAGGTTAGGGAATACAGGATATGTACGTGAGATCCTTTGCTTTTCAACTTCAACAGTTTTTTTCCTCTGTACCTTCTTTGAAACATAAGATTATTTAGGAACTGCTCTATTATCTTTTAATGTGTACTTGATTTAAAGTCATCATCAGTATGGTTTTGAGAATATGAAGTTGTAATTTTTAAAAATGTGCCAGTTACCAGCAGCAGTGCTTGATCTGGCTTCATAGAGAGCCATCAAGTGCAATTGAAGATGTTTGGCAACAGTAGGGATTTTTATTTTCTTGTCTTGTCTCTCAAAAGGCTTTTGCAACAGTTGTGACAGCTGCTGAAAAAATGGATGCCAGTTCTGTAACCTCAGAAGAAAGGAACGAAATTATCCAGTATCCTCTTAAAACCATTTCTACAATGTCCAAGTCTATGTGTAGAATGTTTATAGTTTCCTCAGATCTATATTAGAGAATTATAAAGACATGGTACAACCAATCTTGTAATTATTAACTATACCACCCCAGAATGACTCATTTCTAAATATTTAATCCAAATTTAATAAAAAATGAGACCAAATCTAAAATATTTGGTTTAAAACATATCATGGTTATATTCCAAAATTCACCAAAAATATCCAAAACTGTCATTATTGAATTCTCTATTTTTATAAGGTTATTAGTGTACTTTTAAAAGTGGAGGGGGCACAATTTTCATACTGTGGGAACAATTAGAATTAGGTGAGCATCAAGCACTTTTCCATTCATGTCTTACTGACGGGATTCTAATTACATTTCATGTTTTCCTGTAAGAGTTAGTTTATTTTAGGAGTACGTATTTGAACTACATTTCAGTTTACCAATGAATGTTTTAACCTAGAGATTTTAACCTCTTTCTGTAATACTACAACATGGCCAGTTTCCTTAACCATATACCCTTCAGTGCTCGGTTTATTAGAGCTGTTTCTGAACTGGAACTTCTAGGATTTGTAAAACCTACCAAACGGAAGACTGACCATGTGGCAAGGCTAACATGGGGAGGCTGCTAGAAAGCAAGTGAATGGAGCCAGAAAGATCACATTTAGCTTAAGAGAAAATGGACCACTGTCATAATTATATATACACCTACATGAAGACGGATGATGTAATCCCCATGTGTTTAACCAGAAAGTAGACTGCTAATCCCAAACAGGAACATATCAAAACGCCTTTGGAGTACTTTAGAATCCGATAACATGCTTACATTGTAACAACCCTCTCACATTATCACTGTAATTTTCACATCATTTATAAATTATTCTTGAACATAGTATATGAATGTAATAAATTCCCTTACCCAGGAGTATAAATCAGTTGCAGTTGACTTAACAGTACTCATTCTTGCTTCAAGACATTT
>PVKM010039391.1:0-13773 GCA_004027735.1 Carollia perspicillata | reverse complement strand
AACCAAATGCCTGACCTAATTATTCTGTGGGAGTGGGAATAGTGAAAATTGTATAGTTATGAAAGAAGTCTAGATGAGAGTCGACCAGAATTATGGAGTGATTGTGTGCAGTGGCTGTGGGACCCAGGAAATAAGACAAAGTGTATATTCACTGACAGGTTGAAATTCTGAGGTCAGTGTAATAGCTAACAGAGCCCTAGTCTGCTGTTTCTCACACATTCTGATCACCAGACCCTTGCACACTCCTAACAATTGTCGGGGACCCTAATAGATTTTGTTTATTTGCTTATATCTATTGATACGCACTTTACTGGACTATGAAACTGAAAATTAAAAAATATATATGTATTTACTAATTTATAAGTAGTAATAGTAAACCAATTTCTTGTTATTAAACTTGGTCAAACAGTAACAGCTTTTACCAAAACAATAAGTAAGCGAGAAGAGTGACACTGTTTAAAATTTGTACAAGTCACTTTGGTGTCTGATTTACAGGCGATAACTGCATTCTTGTGTCTGCTTTTGCAAACAATCTCTGAAAATGTAAGATGTTATATGGCCTCTGGCAAACTCTGCTCCACACCTGTGAGTAAATGCGAATGAAAAAGGTAACTTCTGTCTTGCTATTATGAAAAACCTATCAATCTACTGGACCTACTGAAGGGTGTGTCTTGCTCCCCAAAAACTCCTAGAGCTCACATTAAGAATCACTGTCCTAGCCCAAATCTACCCATATCCTGTTGGAGGACTACTAGGAAAACTGAAGAACTGATTATTTTTCCTTTGCTCTTGCATTCTTTATAATACATCACCCACTGAAGAGGCAGAGAGATCATTTTTAAAATATACATTCAGTAATGCTTCTCGTCTACTTACCTTTCTGTTAATCTCCCATTTGTTTTATGAAAACAAAAACAAAAACAAGTAGTTACTTGACTCTCTCTCATAATCCTAAAACTCCACAACAACTTACCCCCAAAATTTATGGCAGTGTAATAATTTAAAACTTTACAGAAGACCTTTTGAATTGATAGGTATTTAATTACTAATTAACAATGATTACTGATACTCTGTTTATATCCCTCAATTTTATTGACTTCAAAGAAACAATTTCTGTTTTCTTCAATTATACTTGTTTTGTTTATTTGATGACTTATACCCTTTATTGCTTCCTTTCTTGTTTATTTTAATTTGTTATTTTATTTCTTAAGATGACACCTTCATTCATGGATTTAGACTTTTTTTTAATAACATAAGAGTAGGCTACTATGAAGTTCTCTTTTAACAAACACTGTTAGTAGCCTTCCAGAAATTTGAATCTCATGATGATTTCTTTTCACTCAGAAATACAGTAGTATTAGTTCCACTTTTTGTGATTTGTTTCAATTTTTCAAATTTATTTAATCAAGGTGCATAGTTTGTTCCTTGTTGAGTGAACTTTAGTAGTTTGTAGCTTTCAATTGTCTATTTTATCTTGTCAAATGTCAAATGTTCTGTCATATATTAATTACTATCACTGCATAGCAAATTATTTTTAAACATGGAGACTCAAAAACAACAAATACTCATGATCTTGCAGAATCTCTGAGGCTCGGGAACCCAGGAGCATATTGGCAGGGGCGGTGGCCCAGGGTCTTCCATGCAGTGGGGCTAAAGGCCCTAAAACCATTAATTTAATGAACTTTGGATTCATGACTTGGCTGTTTTTCTACATCATCTTCTTTTCCCAGAAGGTTCACATAGTCATAAACCATAATTTTCAAATTTTAATTCAAAGCTGAAATGGAGCGGAGAATCTGCTTCCCAGTTTATTCACAGGATTGTTGGTGGATCTCACTTCCTCCCTGGCCAGAAATTTCAGCTGGTCAGAAGCTTCTGTTTCTCACGTAGGCCCTTCCAAAGTCTGCCTAAACGTGGTAGATGGACTCTCCCAAGAAAATGAGGAAGAGTTGGAGAGGGAGACAGAGAGTGGGCTATCTCAAAAGTTATAATCTTCAGTTTTTAATAATTCATGTTTGTAAATGACATACATCACTCTTAACATATGTTATTGGTCACATAGATTAACCCTGGATTACAATGTACAACCGTAATTGTCAACGTATGCTTAATATCAATATTATTCTACTTCATGGAAATTGTGAAAACATTACAACATTTCCTTCAGACTCAACACTTCAATTTAACTTTTTACTTTTTTTTAGGGAACATTTTTAGTGGAGACAAATTGATCTTTGAATCATCAGAAAATGTGCTCATTTTTCCTGCTCTCTAAACAATATTCTTGCTGGATATTGATATCAGGATTAACACTGATTTTGTTATTATTGTTTGTTTTCCTTTCATCACATTAAAGACTCCATTTCTGTGCCTTGCGGCTTCTGTTGTTTCTGAGGAGAGGTCATTTACCATTTGTACATGCCTCTTTATGTAATGTGACTTGACGTATTTCATCTGACTACCTTTAAGCTTTTCTCTTTACCCTTGGTTTATAAGGTTTTCTATGATGTGTATTTTATTTGTTTGTGTATTATCTGGTGTTCACTGAGCTTCATAAAATGTGTGGATTTTTTCACCAATTGAGAAAATAGATATAATTGTTGTTTCAAATATTAGTTCAGGGTGTTGTTCTTTATTAGCTTTTTAATTCGATCAACTTTCTACTCTTAAACCTATACATTAAGCTTATTCATTAAATCTAATCATTAAACATACATATTACACCTTTCTTTTCTAATACTTTACTTACTTCTTGCATTCATATTTGTCTCTTATTATTGATATTTATTTCTCTTTCTTTTCTAAAATTTTATTTCCATTCACTCATTAGTCTCATTTTCCCTTCGGTTTTAAACACATTTGAAATATCTTTGTAAAGTCTTTGTCTACTAATTTCAACACCTAGGTCATTACAGGGTCTATATCAATATAGCTTAAAGATAATTTTATGTCACATACTTTCACAATTTATAACTTCTGTTTTATTTTATACTTCTTTGTATGACTTATGTTTGCTTTATGCTGTGCATTTACATGATACATGGAAGAGACTTGTAATTACAGTGAACAGTACTGAGTTTTGTTCCTGCAGACAGCTAAATTAATGACAGATGATCTTGATTCTTCCAGACCTGATTTATTATTTGTCAGAGCTGATATATTTTCAGTTTTACCTTAGTCCCACAGTATGTTATTTACTGCAGGTTACAGTCCTTACTGTTTGTCATTTCTGGGTTCTTAACTAAGTGACTGAATCCCTCAATAAAATATCACCCACCCTGGTTTAGTCAGAATTCCAACATCCCTCAGTCCTGCTTAAAGATAGTATCTCTATTCTGTTAGTATCTCAGGGTTTCCTCTGTTATATTTTTGGGAAATCTACCTTACTTATGCACAGATCAGTCATTGTACAAGGTCCTATAGACCCCCAAGCCCCCTTTTTCCTCAGATCTTTCTTTCATGCCCCATTAGTTCAAACTGCATAAGCAGCGCTGAATTCTGATTTCTACCTTCTCTGCTCAGACTACCTTGTTCCTCTTGTACCCCACTTTCGTGTGCCAAAGCCTGAGAAAATGAGGAAGTCACATTATGTGTTTGCTCTTGTCAAGTTCTGCAGTCTTTCACTGTCTGTTGCTTAATACCTAAAAATGCTTGAAAATCATTGTCTCATATTTTTACCAGTTTTACAATGATTTATGCTGGAGGATAAATCCAAGATCAATTATTTTGCCATGGTGCTTAAATATACTTTATCAAATGAATTAACAAAAATGTAGGATGCACAAATAAATATAATGTTAATGCATATTTGTTGAGAGGTTGGATAACAAACATATACTCATAGATAAGCACAATCTATTGCTGCAGTAGTACAAAGGCCCTAAAACCATTAATTTAATGAACTTTGGGTTCATGACTTGGCTATTTTTCTACATCATCTTCTTTTCCCAGAAGGTTCACATAGTCATAAACCATAATTTTCAAATTTTAATTCAATCTAGAAAAGCTATTAAAAGATGGGTCTTTGTTTTAAAATACTACAAAAAGAGAAACAGAAAATCAAACATGTCCGCCTGTTCTAGATATTCTCTAGACCTCTATGGAAAGTATATAGTGCATGTACACATTCCAGTCATTTTGAAAGTTTCAAAATTATAATATTTAAGTAAAACAGTGTAAAACAGAATTTAAATCTGTGCTTAATTTAAAAGAAATACAGTAAGCATTCAGTTTATCATCTTAAGTCACAATAATTGCCATTCAACTCATTATAAACCATCATTTTTTTTTTGCAAATAAGACATAATTTTGTCATCCCATGAGCAATGGGTTTAAGATATTATTTGAAATTAGTCACATTCTCTGTTTCTCCAATTACTTCTAGTAAAATTTATGTCATGATTATTGAGATATAGGAAAATGTGCAATGGACATTAACTGTTGAGCCCTAATTAATAATTAAGTTACACCCTTTGAAACAAGACAATTTATTCTGACAAGCAATATTACCTGTCTTCTAGATCACCATGTCTTGTCAGAAGAACCTCAGTCCCAATGACTTTATTTCAAATATACTGCTTTTGAAGTAACATCAGGGACTTCTGGGCTCCGCAGCATCTCTTGTTTACTATCTAATGTCATGCTTAATGATCAACATTAAAGTTATTGCTTCCAAATCACCTTAATTAGGATTGCAAACACTTTAACTAAAGTTCCTTTCAAAAGCTAGATCATATAATCATATCGCTTTCATATATTGTGATTATATAAGGTTCTTGTACTGAAACATGATAATAACATTTCCAGGCATCTCACATTTTTAAGGTAAATTTTCCTACCCACAATTTTTCCTGTTAATATATTGATCTCCACTATCCAAGTTAATAGTTGATTAACCAGAACAGGGCAAGTCAACTACGCAAAGCAACGAAATGGCTAGCCTGTAACTGTGGGACAGGCTGCCACACAATGCTAAGCCCAAACCTAGACAATCTGGTTTGATTGAATTATCCTTTGAGTCTTTTAATTGAGCACTAGAGAGTGTTGTTTTCTATCAGTTGTCTTACAATTTTTGAAGAGAACTTCTTACTGAAATGCAACATAAACAGACAAATCTATGTATTATGTATGTAGCTTGATATGGTTGCACAGAGTGAACCAATCTATGTTACCACCATCACAATTATGAAACGAAAAAATGCTCAGCATCAAAGAAGTTTCCTTATGATCTTTTCCAGTCATTAGTGTCTCAATAGGAAACCACCGTCTTCATCTCTAACACCACAGATAATTTTTCTCTTTTTCTAAAGTTTTCTTTTAAAAGTGAAATCAAATCTTATATTTTTTAGACATGATACCTTTTACTTACTATGTTACTTGTGAAATTTATACATGTTGTTAGGTATAGCAATAATATATCTTTTCTCTTTGGTTTATAACATTTCATTTTTTTTGGAAATTCCTAAGTTAGTTCATGATTTCTTGATAGACTTACAATATAGGTATAGATATTTACATTTTATCATTACAAATATCCTAGTACATACCATTGGGAAAATAGTCTAATGAATATATTAATGTGAGTAAAACTTCCAGTTTACAGATTATGTATACATGCTCTGGTAGAGTGGTTACTACTTATATTAGTTCCCTATTGTTGTGGTAACAACTTACTGCAAACAGTGTTGTATGGTAATATAAAATTGTTATTTTAGAGCTATGGAGGTCAAAAGTCTAAATTCAAGGTGTTTTGAGGCTGAATTGCTTCTAAAAATTTCCAAGAAGAATGATTTCCTTGCCTTTTCCATCTTCTAGAGGCTACCCACCTTCCCTAGCTCATGGTCTCTTCTTCACATCATTCCAACTTCTTCCTCTCAACATCACACCTCCCACCAACTTTGATGTCCTTGTCTTCCTACTCTAAGAACTTTTGTGGTTGCATGGGGCTAACCCAGATAATTGAAGATAATCTCCCCATCTCAAAGCCCTTAGCTTATTTATATCTAAAAGTCCCACCTGCCACATGAAAACGTATAATGGTTCTTGCAGTTAGTCATGCACATGACTTTGCCAAACACAGTAATGAAGAAAAGATGAGTAGAATTCTTAGATTTTAGGCCCCAGTGGTTTCAAACACTGTTAAGACATGGGCATTAGAACCAATTATCTGTTGTCTCCTGGTCTGCCATTGCTCTCCTTTTGGGATACAAGAAGGGAAAATGTTTCTGCCATTGTGTGTGTGTGAATGTTAGTTGTACCGTGCTCTACTTGGTGTTGACAGATCTCAAAATTTTTTTGGATAGACTTAGGATGACTGACTTATGTGATATCCATGAACTAAGAGATAAAAATTGAGTCCAAGTAGCATAAATAGATATGATCAAACCTATTAAGCCACTTTCAGAAATAATGTATCAGTGAATGTACAACTTCAAAGTGTAAAGTTATCTATGGCTATATTTAGTCCTCAGGTTCATAAAAATCTATTTTTTTAATTTTATATACCTAAAATAAAATTATATTCCAAAGCAATTAATCAATATGCATGCCCTTGGGAAAGCCTGGGGGAAATTTTTTAAGTATATTTTAAAAAATAACATAAAGATTAAGTTTATTTTAATGTAAATTTGATCTTTTAATAAAATGTTTTTTGGTGCCATGAACATGTTCAACATATTTACAAACTTAATTTATATTAAATTATTTTGTATTGGTACCATGTCATTCTACTTTGTTTCCTAATTTCATTTGCTTTTGTTGTGTTTTTAGTGAACTGAATTCCAGATTAAAGTATTCAGTTTTTAGCATATGCAGTCAAAGGAAGCAAATAAAGTCAATTTTAAGGTACTTGGTATATCTTAAATTGTATGTATATATATTTAATGTATAAATTTAATATATATAAATGTAATATTTATTTAGTCACTCCTTTTGATATTACTTATGGAATGTTATATCATGACTGATTTTTAATAAATGAATTATTTATATACTTCAAAATGGAATTGTGGTTATCCATTTCCTCACCTGTATTTTATTAAATATGATTTCCTGTTTCTTAGAATTACTGTGTCTTCAGTAAATTATTTTTACTATTTAATTCCAATAGGTGGCATGCTTACTTGGATCTTCTGGCTTACTATCTTAGGGAATCTATTCTTTTTTTTTTTTTCTAATTTAAATCCGTAGTAAAAGATGCCAAAATGAGCTCTCAAGCAATTATATACTAAAGTTATCTCACATTTTATTACATTAATTGCCACATTAAAATGTGGCATTGACTTAATATTTTAGATACTTATATTTAGTGAATTCAGTTAGTATATTCAAGAAATCTGTCAGTTTTTAGATAAAAGTTATTATGTTTTATTCATTTTCATAGAGTACTAATGTAACAAGGGTTTATTTAATATCTATTTCTGTACACTTCATCAAATGTTAGCTAAGTAGAAAAACTATTACGTAATTTATCTTAAACAAGACCTTCTGCTCCAATTTTTCTATTGGACTACTTTGGGGTATACTAGATCCATATTTGGAAGTCATTATTACACACATGCACCAAGGTTCAATTTTTCTTCCCCTCTACACACAGAGAAGTATACACTAGTTTCCACCTGGCTGAGTAAGTTTCTAACAAAATGGCATTCTTACAGAATAACTATAAACTCTGTGCAGTTTACACCGAACTACTTAAAGGCTCTGGAAAGTGAACAAAAGCAGGCAGATTCAGAAAGGGAGTAGAAACTTGGGTGAAGAGATTAGCATGTGGTATACTCTACGCACATTACCTCCATCCCTTTTTTGTCATGCCTATGAACATGTAGTAGTTGTTTTTGTGTGAGTGTGTGATCAGTCACACATGTGATGACTCAGAATCTTTTTGGATTGCAGAGGAGTGGACGAAGATTTTGAACAACCACAGCCACTAGGGTGTAAGATAAAATAGTACAGGAGGGAGAACCAAAGAAAGAGCCAAATTTCTACTTATAAACACTGTGTAAATCTCTGCTGACACCAGTGCCATCATGCATGGGCAGACTAAAAGGGAAAAAGAGAGAAAGAAACCATCAGACTTGAAGATATTTCAATAGAAACTATCCAATGTGAAAACACAGATAAAAAAAATGAAAAGAGCCACAGCAATATATGAGACAATACAAAAATCCAACAGCCCTAGTCAGGTAGCTTAGTTGATGAGAGTGTCATCCTGATATAATCTTACTAAAGTTGAGAGTTCGATTCCTGGTCAGGACACATAGAAGAAGCAACTAAGGAATGTTCAACTAAGTGGAACAACAAATTGACCTCTCTCTCTCTCTCACCCTCTCAATCTCTCTCATCAATTATTTATTTTTAAAAAATCCAACGTATGTGTAACTAGAGTTCAATAAAGAAGGGAAAGAAAACATCAGAAATAATGGTGAGCCCATTTTCCCTCAATCTTGTGAGAGACATAAACTTAACATTCAAGAAGCTTAGCAGACCCGCCAAGAAAGATAAATGTGAAGCAAGCCCTGCTCAGGTTTATTATACTCAAAATAATGGAATTAAACATAAATAAAATGTCTTCAATTTATCCAGAGGAAAATAACCTTAATACTGGGGAACCACAGTTCTAATGAGCACTATGTTCTCATCAATAACAACAGAAGACAAAAAGTAGACAGCATCTTTAAAGTATTGAAAGGAATAGAACTGAAAATTCTAAATTTTATATATAACAGAAAAATATTCTTCAAGGATAAAATTAAATAAATGCATTTTTGGTAGGGAAAAATAAGAAAAAATGTGGTCAGAAGACCTGCAATACAAGAAATACCTAAAAAAGTTTTTCAGGTTGAAGATAAATGATACCAATAAGAAACTTTGATATTTATAAAGGAGTAAGTAGTATCTGCTCAGGAGAATAACTGGTAAATTTAAAAATGTGTATATATTTTCCTCTGGATTTCATTATAAAACTGATGGTGCTATAAAACAAACAAACAAAAAAAACCTTTCCATTGAGTTTATTGACATCACATCTAAAGCATAAAGGATGAATTGAGGTGGGATTCGTGATGCTCACTGGGCCTACATGGTTTCCAGTTTGTTTATATTAACTCTTAGAATACATATAGAATTTAAGAATATATATTCTAAGGTCTAAACTACTAAAAGTTAAAGACCTAAAATGTCAATAACATATTATTTCAAAATGTATTCAAAAAATCAAAAAGAAAGAAAAGAGGAAACAAAAAATAAACTAGTATGTTTAAATCTAGCAATTTCTATAATAACATTCTTTTTAGACATTAAATTCTAATGAAAAGTCACAGTTTTTCAGGATAGATGAAAGAACAAAGCATCTCTACTTTTGGCCTTATTGTTTTAAAAAATTATGGAAAATACTGACCAGTACAATGTGAGCGAAATGATGTACATCATTTTGAGCTAAAGCTCAACTATCTGAGTATTTGCTTCTCTTGCCAAAGATGGTCAAGAGGGTACCCAAGGAGGAAATGCTGGACCCCTCATCTTGGATCTCCAAATCTCTCCTTGGAAAAATGCCCTAGTATTACTTGGGCCCACAGGAGAATTTAAATGAGACATAAGTAATTGCTTACTTTGTTAAACATTGTTTATGTTTGTTAGTATAGCATAGCTCAGACTATTCTACTCAACAGAAACTCAATTCTAACATTGTTAAACTAATACATGATTACTTATCAATCTGTCACTTAAAAATTACATTATGGAATAATAATTTTGATATATGTACAATTCTGATAAGAGTAAAATATCAGGAACACATACATCAAAAATGTTACAGTATACTTATTGCACAGTTTTTAAAACTTTACTAAGTTGCAAAGAAACAAAGACAACAATAACTTGAAAACAATTAATTTTTTTATCTATGTGGGCATGTTAATTTTTATGTTCATTTCTGGGTGAAATCCATCCTTCTACAAGTATTTGAGATATATTTTTTTACAGTTTTAAACTAGATGTATCTTTCTGAGAGATTTTTTTCAAAACGCTTCATTCTTAAAGGTATGATCTAAACATTGGGGGAAAGATTGTCGAAGAAGTATAAATTATGAAAAAGTATGTTCATCGTAAATTTACCTAAAACTATAAGTATAAATCATAGAGGTTAAAATAGACTAAGTAAAATGTAACAGAATAGACTTCAGCTAAATATCATACTAGATTTCATAAAAGTACATACTATATAACGATATTATAAAACTGCTTTTAGAGGAATAGTGGAAAGATGAAAAGAACTAAAAGAACTAACAAGACACAATATTTCTCCATAGGAATTTATTAAGTCGATTCATAGTAAAACTATAAAAGTGAAAAACCTTAAGCTATAGTAATTTACTTATTCTACAAATTCAGTTATTCCTCTGAACATAATAAATACCAAGTAAGTAATTAAGATTCAAAGCTGCTAAAATTAATAATATGAAAATGGAAGGAGGAACTTGTTTAATTTATTCTTTAAATTTTTTAGATTTCTTATTTATGCTTCTGAAAATGATTTAAACAAAATGTGCATAAAATAAATAGTTAATTAAATTTCAGTATAACATTTTAAATGAATTTCTCAAATGTGAACATACCTAATAGTTAAGACTGTTCACAAGTACAGGTCTAAAAGTGGAATAATACCTAATATTTAATTAATGTATAACGATCCATACCTTAAGCAGACTAATGCAATAAGACACTATGGGAACACCTTTCTTCCTCTTAATTAGCTTTTTGCAGACATCCTCTTTTTCTATAATATCTGGTGCCTGTGCTGTTTAATATAATTTGTGTTCTGTTCCTCAATTTTTTATTCGCATTTTCCCTTCAGTGTATGAAGTCATCATCCTCAATGGCCTCTGTTCATTTTCCAGTGAAGAAATAACGAGTAGGACTGAGCATATTGAAGGAGTCTAAAACCAGGTCAGGAGTTACTTAGCAATATCAAAGACTAACCAGTTGTAAAAGTAACTAATGCCCAGTGTATTTATGATTCATTCACTAATCCCTCATGACAGTAGGGCCAAGAAGGGGAAGAATTTGGTGTTCATAGTGTTACCCCGGAGAGACCTGAGTCAGGGCTGCCCCGATCTTGTTTCTCCTGTCTTGTCTGGCTTGCAAGGCACGAATTAAAGCAAGAGACAAACACATACTGTGGAAATGAGATAGCAAGTTTATTTCTGAAACACCCAGAGCACAAAGCTGCAAGCAGGCACGCAGCTAGTCTGAATGCCCATGTCTAGAGGAAATAAACTTGTTAGTAAATTTCTTAGTAAAGTAGTAACTTTGCTCTATACACTGGAGCTGAGGCTACAGGTGGGCACTCAACTAATCTGAGTGCACAAACTATTGGGGTTCAGGGGTTATATACCTTAGTCAGCTTCTAGGTTCCCCTTCCTTCTCCTCTTGGGAATCATGTACAGTTACAAAGACTTTCTTTCTTAGTAAAGGCTCTTTGTCTTAGTGAAATTGTTACAGAGTTTCCCTTTCCCAGCACAGTCTCAAGGACTCCCCTCCTCCTGCATTATTCCTGTTTGTGATGTTCAGAATACCTGTCAATCTCATGGGACCAGGCTTAGGACTGCTCAGCTAACTGGTGAGACATTACTTCCTTTTGTTTCCAGCTTCCTTCTTCAAGCTCTGTGTTAGATTGTAAGGGCAGGGCTCTCTCTGCTTTATTTCCCCATCCAGACACTCACTTCTACCTGCTAGCTACAACAACAAAAGTATGCAGGTCTAGCATCTTAAAATTATTCCTAGTGGTTTTTGATGCTTCATGATATCCTCGCTCTCATTAATTCCCTTTTTTCTGCCTTGATCAAAATGTTTTATCTTTCCAGTAGTCCCTGTCATCACGTTGTTTGGTGTTCACAGTGAATGGTGACCTTGATCACGGCTTTTCTTTGTGTACTTTCAATAAAAGGGCTCATGGGCCTCCAGATACTTTAACAACAGTGATATCTCCTTCTGAAATAGATCTGACATCGTCATTAGTCATTCAGAGAAGCCCTGGCTGTTAACCTACTTTGTATTTCACTGGACATCAAATGCTGAAGTTTACAAGACAATGTTCCCCCTCTCAATCAGATGTCTGCCTGCTATTTTAAGGCACACTGAATACTGTGCAGCAAATGCAATTCTGGAATAATTAGTCAGAGTTTCTTTTCATTTCTTTATACTATTTTCTACAGTTTGAAATAAATCCAAAATTTTCTTAGAATTTTGATTACTTTTCTCTCATGAGATCATGTAGCATTGAAAATGTTTCGAGTTAAAAGACACTAAAGAATGTTAGATGTAACCAGAGTGCCTTTTCCCCAAGTGCTGTTATTATCCAACACAAAAGTATGATTTCTTTTTCCTGTGCTGTCACTTCATCACATTTCAATGTCAAAAACATTATTCAGTGAGGTCAGACATGCTCCCTGTTCTTGAACCTGATTCTGATGAAGCTGCTGAATTTGTAATATTGCAACACGAGGACCACAAAACTTAAATCCATACATCTTGGCAGTTTGGTAAAATGTCTGGTCAGGGGTTTTGCACCATCTGACAGCTGAGGGTGGCTCCGATGACCTCAGGGGTGACCTGCTCTGATGGCATGTGGACTGCTCTTAGGGACAGACAGAGACAAAAGACATAAAAACAGGAGACAGGATATTTAAAGCCTCAAAAACAGATTTATCCTCTCGTATAGTTTGGAATATTGCATAATGATTCTCAATAACTGACTTGTTCTGATTTATAGTACACTTTCTATCGAACAAAATAAAGCAATGAAAGTAGAATTGAAGTACACCAATTTCAGAAATGAGAGATGAAACTGAGCAGGTTGCTCTATCACAAATAAGAAAATTATTTTTGTTTATTTTTCCTTAAGGCTATAGCCTGTATTAGAGTTATTTGCTATCCTATAAACTTGCATAGTGTAGGTAAATATTGCAAACTGTTTAATGATTTTTATTAACCTTATATAAATTCAGTCTTTTAATATCATATCAAATGGTTCAAGAACATGTGAAGATTAGTACAGTTCATTTAAGAAGCCATAATTATCAGCAACATTCTCAATAATTATTATATATACAATGTATTTTTATTAGCCTTAAACATTACTCCAATAACAACATCCATTTTATATAGTTTCATGTTCTTCTATTTTTAACTGTAAATTAAATTTGCATAATTCATATAATTCAGTGCTTTCTTCCATCCTTTTATAAATTTCAATCAGGATGACCACAGAACATTTGCATACTCCCTGGAATTAACTGGAGACCATATATTAACCATATATATTGTGTTATTTTTTAAAAAATTCATGTGGGAATATTGTTTCCTGTGGTACCATCAAACTCTCTCAACAATTACAAACATTGATTTTATTTTCACTACCTCTTCTATTTGAAAGGCACCTAAAGTATGTATGTACGTACTGTATTTTACTTTATTTCTTTTTAAAAATATTTTATTTATTTATTTTTAGAGAAAGGGGGAGGAAGGGAGGAAGAAAGAAAGGCAGAGAAATTTCAGTGTGTGGTTGCCTTTCATGTGCCCCACTCTGGGCACCTAGCCAGCAACCCAGGCATGTGCCTTGACTGGGAATTGAACTAGCAACTCTTTGGTTCACAGGCCTGTACTCAATCCACTGAGCTACACCAGCCAGGGCTGTATTTTCCTTTATTTAATTGGAAGTAAAATAATTAAAGAATCTTTTAAACATGCACAGCAATGGTATTTTAGCTCCCCAAT
>PVKM010039390.1:0-13781 GCA_004027735.1 Carollia perspicillata | reverse complement strand
CCGCAGCCTTTTGGTGTACTGGATGATGCCACAACCAACTGAGCCCCCCAGCCAGTGCAGAGCTTGTTCATTTTTAAATAATAGCTAGATTCTTATTCATGGTAGTCGTTCCATTTTGTCGTTAGATGAAAGTTTTTAGCAGAAACGCTCCCATTTTATAGGACATTTTATTTAAAATAACCTTTGTACCAAGAAGCGTCTTTAGAAAAAGCCGTTGGACCCATTAGGTCGTAAAACCAGGGTATAGTGCTCCAGAAGTCAAGCATGTTCTAAGATACTGTTTTAATGCTCCCACCTCCGAGACATTTTTTCAACCTCCCCAGCTTGGAACCCTGCCTCCATCCTCCCTACTCTCACAGCACTTGGAGATAATCCAGGTAAGGCACTAAGCACAGAGCCTGAGGTAAAGAAAGCATTCAACAAATGTTTTTATTATTGTCCTTGCCTCTTTGTAGCATATATCACCTTCTGCTGGAAAGTCTGGTGCATCGTTTTATCCTCAGCGCTTACTTGCACTTTCTTGGCACTTACTAAGGCTGTATTGAATGAATAATGGATTTTCAGTGCTACTCAGGTATCTTTGTACCCTCAGACCCGACATTCAGTACACACTCAATGAATGTGGGGATAATGAACATCTGATGAATGGATGTAAACAAAAATTCCATTGTAACTCCTTTGAAAGGCCCTCAAATTTCAGCCTTTGTATTCACAGGGTTAACTTTCTTAATCTCCTGTTAGCATCAAAGGCGTTAAACAATAACACTTTACCCCTGAGCCCAGGTCCTATAAATGATGTGCTGGTTGTTTAAATAACTGGCCAACCAGCTTCATCAGATCTTCCTGTGTGTGGAGTAAAATAAAGGTTAATATTGATGGAGCATTTGCTTTGTGCCAGGCTCTGTTCTGAGCACTTTATATGCCATCTCTTATTTAATTCTCTCTGCAGTCTACTCTAACGATGAGGCGCTGTGGGAAAATCAGGTTCAATCCCTTGCTCCAGGTCAGGCCCTTGCCAGATACTGAATTACACGTGGCCAGAGCTGGGCCGAAGTTGCAGGTGAGTTATGGTTTGATGGCACATATCTTCCTGCCTCATGCAAAAGTCAAACAAGAGGGCAAATGCCAGAATCAATCCAGCTAAGATGCTGCTGCACAGGGGCTTAATGTGTCTCTTGAATATACTCGAGCTCTCAGCTTTTCTCTTTATTGTAGGTGTCCCTGGTAGAGAGGGAAAGGAGGGCTGGAGGAGCTGCTCTTGGGCTTCCGAGCACAGAAAAGTTTTACTTAGAGCCTTTGACTCCGTATCTTTGTGAATATCTTCTCTGCTCCATCAGTAAGGACTATCCTGCTCCTTCTGCTCCCATTTCCCCTCTCATACTCTTCTCTCCCAGGTATTTCCTCAGCTTTGAAATTTCCTTTCCTACTCTCCATCAGGGCCCTACTCACCATTGAAGATGCAGCCTAATACTCTTCCTGGAAGCCTTCCTTGACTATCCCAGACAAATGTCAGGTCCCTACAACTCTCTATGTGTACTTCTATCATTGTGATTATTGGTTTAATTGTCTCTGCCACTAGAATGTGAGCTCATCAGAGGTGGGTACACTGTCTTGTCACTGGTGTCCTGAGATGTACCAGCACAATTCTGGGCACATAGCAGGTGTTCATAAACGCCAGTTGAATGTACAAATGAATGACTAAGTGAAAGTGTTCCCTTGTAGTCCATTCCCCTCTAAAAGTATTACATAAACTAACCTCGGGGACCATGCACCTCCACATTTAGATGCTCAAGACGGGCTGGAAGGACACAGGTTAATATAACAGGTTAAGGATGTTATTTCTTTGTCCCTGCATAACAGAGAAAAAATATCCCACTGCTATCCAACCCAAGACCATAGGAGTAAATGATTTTCAATGAGGAGAAAAGAAAGTAAGCCTGAAGAATTTGTGGCTGGAAAAAACTGTTTCAAACAGCACTTTATTTTTCCCCTCTGTGGGCTTGTTGTATAAATTATGTGTGAGACAAATATGTGATAGAGAGATTCAGTGTAATTACTTGTTCTCAAATGTTTGGTTTACCATGCCTCTTAATCCCACATACAGTAGCTTAGCACAGAATTAAATTCTGCCCTTTAGGCAGGATTAGCATTTAGAGTTTCTTGTTTCTGTAGTTTAAATGTTTTTATCCCAATATTTGTACTTTTCCATTTAGAATAAATGCACTGAGTGTGTGTGTGTGGGAAATATAAATAGCATGGAATTTTTATGATTCAACTCATCGTCCTTATTGGTTTGTGGTCGATTTTTATGGATACTAATTTTCTTTAATTACTCATCTGTAATTAGTTACAAGAATACAGAAAAATTGCTGGACCACTGTCCCCTCTAACGAATCTAGTATCCTCTCTGTGCCAATAATCAAGGTCTTTCATTTTATAAAAGAAAATAATGTCCTTCAGCCTTTACTCTCAGGACACACAGACTTCATGGGGCTGCATTATGTGGCATGATGAGAGAGAGCGGTTTTTCTCTGCTGCCACATACAGCGGGAATGCGGGGGGAGAAATCATTGATCTGATTAACTGGGCAATCTCTTTACCCTACATCAGTGGTAGAGCACTAATTTACTCACTCAACTTCCACTAGCATTCACTGCGCCTAGAATGTACCAGAAGCTGCTATTTACGGGCAAGATAAAAAGAACTAAGACATAGTCTCTGTCCTTCAGGAACTTATGATAGAGTGGGAGACAGTTGAATACAAGTGCAACCAAACAAGACAAGTCTTATTCGGAAGTCTATTCAAAGTGCAGCAAGGCTGTAGGAGACCCGTGTGTGCTGGCTGAGGAAGTCGGGAGTGTGGATTGACAGAGGGGGAGAGCGTCTGAGTGGAGACATGCAGCAGCCAGAGTGTGCCAGCAGCTGAGGTGGGCGATCACTGTGGCAGTCAGTATGGCTGGGCGACCAGGGGGGCTGTGCCTCAGCGCTTGGGCAAGATGACGTGGGGCCAGATCTGGAACAACAGAGGTGGGAGTCGGGCTGTGAGCGGGGATGAGGAGACAAAGGCAGCGGGACCTGGTGATTGGCCAGGCGGCACGTGTGACACCTTCTGTGCTATAAGCCACAAATTCAGACTCACTCAAATTACCAAGAGTGGTCATGGCCACTTACATCCCCTCAACAGAAATTAGGTTGAGCCTTTTGTTCAAGTTAATTTGAAGGCAAAATGGTGAATTTAGCCAAATGTTAGAATGTTTTGATGACATTAATTGATATATTTTCAGAATAGATTGTCCTTTTGGGGGGGGATATTTATCTGTATTAATCGATTAAATTATAATCTAACCCTAGAGAGGTAATTCTAACACTTCCAATGGAACAGGAAGGCTCGCTCAGGGCTTTCATCAGTGTTCCCCTTTATTCTTTCAAAGCCACTCATAAATCCCCCAGGGGATTGTCAAAGTCAGTGTAAATCTGTGATGCCAGACCTATTTTCCTACTAGCCTAAACTTTCTATTTAATTGTACATTGGCATTTTTTTTCTCTGCTTATGTTCACGTAAATACCTATATCTGTTTTCACAGCTTTTTAGGATTTAGGGAAGGAAATTTGCTCAAACCACTTTAATCTATCATCCCCTGCATTCTGCTGATGAGATCCCTTCTTTGTGCCTCAGCATGGGCCATTTTTCTCTCTGAATTGTTTCCTCCTAGAAATCTATGATCCTCTTCTTCAGAATGTGGCTCGAAATTAAACTTCTAGAAATGTAATCACTATTCTAATTGTTCCTTTGTTTCTTGACAACATTTAAAGAACTTACTAAATCAACCTATATGTTTCTGTTTAAGTCTTAAGCATGCTCATGTACATATTTTTGGCATTTTTAAACAGTGTCATCCTCAACCTAGTTTGAGTGTTCAATAGATGGTTAACCTTAACTGATGAACAGGAAGTGGGAATACAATTTTGTCTGCCCTAATTTCAAGCTTACCTTTAAAATTTTAGGATGTTTTCTAGAACCTAAAATACACGTGCCATCAGGACCTCACCCCTATCCCTAACTTCTCAGTACAGTTCTTTAGATAAAATTGTAAAGGTATTTTATATGCACAGAAAAGTAGAGAACATAACAAACCAGTATTTTAAAGGGCAAATAACCTGTCATGTATTTTAGATACTTAATTTCTGTTAGAAAGACAGAAAATATTACAGAGACCGTCGATATGCCTTTTGCAACCCTCTCTCACACTCTCTTTCTTCATTTCTTCCCAGAAGCAACCATAATCCTACATGGGCACTTTGCTTCCCATCTCTGTTCCTATACTTTTACTAAATGCGTACCTGTCTATAATCAGTATATGTATTGATATTTGTGCTTTAAATTTTTCCCTGAATGGTATCTACACACTCTAGACTTTATTTTCTCCAATCTGAGAAACTCTGTATTTTGATAAAAAGATATAATATAATCTATTTACATTTATTGTGACTATTGACATGTTTGCAATCGTTTCCAGCATCTTACTTAGAATTTTTTGTTTACCAACATTTTTCAATGTTTTTTCTTCTTTGGAGTCATTTCATGACTAATTGTTTCTTTATTTCATTTTTGTTTCCACACTGGTCTGGACAATAAACACCAGTTATTTTCCTAATGTTTCCACTTTAGATTTTAAGATACACATTATTTAAAAATTCCAAGTCTGTACTCACATTTTCAACTTCAATCTCTTGGTATCCATCTAAATATTTTTTTCCATATGCATATACAAATATCTATTTTTCCCTGTTTCTTTCTTTTATAAAAAAAAATGGCTACACTATACATGCTCTTCTATAGCTTATTTTTCTCAAATGTATGTTTTGAGCATCTCTCTATGTCAGTAATATGGTGCTGTTTCAGTTTTGTTATGCATACATAGCAATGATGATATCTAATATTTGCAGAGTTATTACTGTGTGCCAAGAGCTTATCTCATCTATAGTTTACAGGAAACACATGTGGAAAAAAGCACCGTTTTGGAGATGAGGAACCCAAGGCTTAAAGAGGTATCATGAGTGAGATGACCCCTGAAGATGTCCATGTCCAAATCCCTGGAACCAGGCAATGTGTTACTTTATGTGACAAAAGAGACTTTGTAGATGGGATTAAGTTAAAACCTTAAGATGGGGAGAATGTCTGGACTATCTAATCACTTGAGTCCTTAAAAGTGGAGCATTTTCCTGCTGGGTTAGAGGGATGTGATGGTGGAAGCAGGGTCAGAGAGATGGCAGGGGGAGAAGGATTCAGTGCCCCCTTTCAGGTTTTGAAATGCAAGGATCTGTGTATAAAGACTAGGAGCTAAAGGCAGCCCTCAGCTAGCCATCAGCAAGGAAAGAGAAACCTCAGTCCTACAACCACATGCAACTGGGTTCTGCCAACACTTGAATGACCAAGGAACGAGATTCCTAAACTATAAGGAGGACCTCAAGCCTTAGGACACACTGCTGTTAGCCCCATGAGACCCACTTTGGCTCTTTAACTTACTGAACTGTAAGATAATAAACTTGTGTTGTTTTACAACTCTAACACTGTGGTAATTCGAGTGCAGCAGTAAGAAACAGCTATATGTGACCACTATCGGTAAGTTGCCATAAAATGGGAACTCAGTCTCAGGTGGTTTGACTCCAGGCCAGTGTATGGCTAAATTGTGATTTATTTAACACGTTCATTTTGATGAACATGTACATTATTTTCAATTTACAGTATTTCAGACCATGGGGTTTTCTCATACCTGTATCTTCAAATACTTTAATGGAATTTCTATAGGGAAATTTCCAAAACGTGTAAGTATCAGGTCAAAGGATAATCACATTAGCCCTGGCCTCTGTGTTTAGCTGGTTGGAGCATTGTCCCATAACTGGTGGGTAGCAGGTTCGATTCCTGGTCAGGGCATGTGCCTCACTTACACGTTTGGTCCCTCTTCCGGATGCATACAATCCCTAGTCTGGGTGCACATGGTCACCAGTACAGGTATCAACATGCACAGAAGGCACCAATTGATGCTTCTCTCTCGCATTAACGTTTCTCTCTTTCCCTTCCTCTCTCCCTTCTCCTCTCTCTAAAAAGCAATGAAAAATGTTCTTGGTGAGAGTAAAAAATAAAATTTTAAAGGATAATCACATTAAACTTTTTTGTTTTGGTCTAGAAGATCTATCCATTGATGTTAATAGGGTCTTAAAATCCCCTATTATGACTGTATTACTGTCAGTCTCTCCCTTTATGTCCATCAAGATTTGCTTTATATATTTAGGTGCTCCTATGTTGGGAGCATAAATACTTACCAGAGTTGTGTCTTCTTGTTGGATTGCTACCTTTATCATTATGTAGTGTCTGTCTTTGTCTCTTTCTATAGCCTTTGCTTCAAGTCCATTTTGTCAGATATAAGTATTGCTACTCCAGCTTTTCTTCTATTTTTGTTCGTGTGAAATGTCTTTTTCTATCCCTTTACTTTTAGTTTGTGTGTATCCTTTGTTCTTAGGTGAGCCTCTCGTACATAGCCTATATATGAGTCTTACTTTAGAAATACTTCCTAAATGCAGAAAATATATGATATGGGTCTTGCTTTATAAATACGGCCAGATTGCCTTGCAAAATGTTCCCAATGCAGCTCTTAGACAAGAATTCAAATAAGCAGGAAAAGCATAAACAAAAAGTATGGCTGGATCTGGCTCATTGGTGACCATTTTAGCAAAGCAAAGAAGTGAATTTTTCTCCTTCACTTCAACTGGAGACGCTGTAGACGTCTGTTCCAAAGAGTCCCTCTGGGTCTGTCTCCTCTATATGCTTTGTGGATAAATTCAGCTTGTGCTTTTACTTTTGGGTCTTGCTTTTTGGCCTTTGAGGCAATAAAGACTGACAAAAATAAATAGCCTTTTTAGTAAGTATCCCTTGTACTGCACATGCATTCTAAAATTCTCTATTACTTCAGCTGAAGCTAAAGTTTCCCATGTGCACAATGAGATACTTTAAAGTACTAATAGCATTTCATTAATTTTGAATGATAGGCTTTCCAGCAGGGCCCTGGAACCCAACTCTTGGAAGAAATCACTGATTTAAAAAAAAAAATTAGCATAGCAACCAGCTCAAGTGCATGGGCTCTGTGACTACCTGTTGTTTTATGGGAGTCAGCAAAGCAGGCCCCTCAAGATTTAATGACCAGCTCCTCACGTGACTCTACATCAGAACAAACCTCTTCACATTAAGGGATCCCAGGCTCTGAAAGACAAGGAGTCTTTCTCGCTGGAACTAACTTTTCTTTGGGCATCTCAAGTCCATTCTTTTATCTGGAAAGTAGTCTCTTTCACTGCTGGCGTGCACCAATGCTTTTGTTGAGCTTGTAGATCTGATAATATATTTTCTTTTTTCCCACGCTCACTCTTTTGTTTCAAAACTTCTTTTCCTCTTACTCTGTCTACTGCCTCGGAGATTCTGGTTTTCTCCTGAGACTATGTTTTTCCATCTTTAGACTTGTGAAACCTTTTTTTTCAATTGTTGTACTTGTTTCTGTGCCCTTGTGCTCTACGTCCAGTGCAAACATTGTTATAAACATTTTCTTAGCTGTGAAATGGAGAGATGTCTCACTAAGGAGGTTTGTTTGTTTACTCATTTATTTTTGCTTCATTTTACCTAGGAAGTCAGAATGGAAAAGTTGAATTCTGATAAGTTTTAGGGTATTTATAATGAATGTTAACATGAATATTTACTTTTTCAAAAAAAATTTTAAGTTAAAGTTCTCATTCTTTGAGGTAGGTGCTATTATTATCCCCATTCCACTGTTGAGGATAGGCTTTAATCCAATCAAGGCTTTAAGGGGTTAGACAACATGTCCCAGGCTATGTGGTAGTAAATGATAAAACTGACAATCAAATACAGGCTTGTTTGACCAGTCTGTACTCTTAACAACTATACAAGAATGTTCTTTGGTAAGCAATCATTCAGAAGCAATACTTCCAAGAATATTTTTAAACAGAAAAAAATTAAACCCAGGCCTACTTAGTGGTGGTGAAGTAGAAAGAACACCGGATAAGGGTCAAAAGAGGGAGCCCTCTCTGTGTCCCTAACTAGATGAATAAGTCCCCAAGTCCCTGGGCAAGTCAGTTCACCAGCTCTGACTTTGGCTTTTGTTTTTCCCATTTGTAAAAGTGTCAATCTTCTAGCATTCTTAAAAAAAAACTTGATTTCCTCTCCTTTAATTTTTCCTATACTAAGATACATTTTCCTGCCACTCCCATGTCATTTGTGACAGTTACGGCTGGTATCGGATGAGTCAGTTGGCACAGGGCTACTTGTCCTGAAAGAAAAAGAAAAAAGCAATGATTAAAGTGCCAACCCCCTGGCAGAAAGCAAGCTAAGCATAATGACTCAAGTTCAAAGCCTAGAAAATCTTGGCAGAAATGGAGTGGATATATACTTCTGTCTCTAATTTTCTCTGTGTATATTCATCATTGACCATGGAAATGTGGATAAATGTGTGGCTCATCATTTAATCATCATCTCTAACTTGCTCAAGCCGTTGTGAACTAGTACTGCTCCTGAACTGTCTTTGCCCAGTCATAAATGAGATCCAGCCATTGAGAACAGTTGTTAACCTTCTCAAGCAGGAATCTTCATTCTATCACATAGCTCTTTTTAAATCCCATGTGTATGTGCTGAATTGTGTCCTCCCCAAGTTTATATGTTGAAGTCCTAAACCCCAGTACATCAGAATGTAACGATTTGGAGATAGGACCTTTAAAAAAAGTAACTAAGGTAAAATGAGGTCATATTGATGGGCCCTAATACAGTCTGACTGGTGTCCTTGTAAGAAGACAAGATTAGGACACATACACATAGATGGATGGATGACCATGTAGAGAGACAAGGGGAAGGTGGCTATTAGCAAGCCGAGGGGAGAGACCTCACAAAAAAACTTTTTAACACCTTGACCCTGAACTACTATTGGCCTCCAGAACAGTGAGAAAATACATTTCTGTTGTTTAAGGTACTCAATCAGTGGTAGTTTGTTATGCGGTGAGCTACTGTGCTGTTTTAAATCCAAGGTTGTTGTAAGTTTTCTCCTTTACTTCCCAAAAGATCTTCACCTTCATTTTTTTCTTTTCTCCTTTGTTTGAGCTACCTATTCTTTCCCTGATAAGTCATACTCAAGTGTCAAACTTCACCTACTTATTGGGGTAGAGTGCTTTTATTATTAGTGTTTGTAGGGTAGCCAATGTTAGATGAATCTTGACTGGTACTTGCATGTAGCTTATATCTCTACACCTATGCAAAATCATTGTCTTGTCACTGACTCATCTCTTTGTGTCAGTTATTAAATAGATCCTTTAATTTTATAAGTAATAAAATAAAACAATGAACTACATGTATAATTGATTTCCCACCCTGGACACCCAACCCAGATTTTTTTCTCCTGTTTCTTACTCCCCATCTGGATACGATGGCAGCAACAGCAGCAGCCATTCAGGCTCAGGTTCTCAGATGGGAACTTAGGGAGCCCTTCTTGAGCTTGTCTTTTCCTTGCCAACGTCCTACTCATTACTCACTTCTGTTCATTCTTCCCTTAAAAGATGTGATGCTAAAAGACTTGTAATATTAAACCACAATATTAAATTTAAATGGGAAATATTGACATGGACTCATGAATAAAAATATATACAGGTATGTCTATCTTTATCTGCCTATCTATCTATCTATCTATCTATCTATCTATCTATCTATCTATCTTCTAGCTCTGTCCACTGAAAGAACATAGAAGCTATGATATTCCTCTAACAATAAACACATAATGAAGCCAGATTTTGGTTTCTACTCACCATTACTTGCTAAAAAGAGCAATGATCTTTGGAGAAATAGCTGATTCTAGTTGTTGAACAGGAGAACTACAAGGTGAGTTTAGGATAATTTTGTGTGCCAGAAACCAAGGAAATGTTCAGTGATTTATGGGGGCATGTTAAAAGGACTCAGGAGCTAGTTTGAAAAGGCTCCCATTAGACAAATTTGGACAATTCGAAGATGACTATAATTGACTGTAAAATATTGAATACCAAAAAAAAATGAAGATAAAGAGAAAAACTCATTTGCATCATTGGAAGTGACTATTCAATAAATCCTTATTCTGAAATTTGTGGTAAAGGGGAAATAACTAAACATTTACCTAGCATTCTAGGAGGAACTGTATATCATCCTAGTTGATGAGGGAAAAATTCATCTTCAGGAAAAAATGCCAAAGAAAGAGTGGTAGTATTTGAAAGTCACTATTTTCTAACCCCCAATGAAATAATTGATTCAGACAAGGGTTATCAATGGTAAAGAACTGGATATTCACGCAGTGACAAAGCATCACAGCACAGGTTACTTACTAATTGCCGAGGGCACGAATGAGAGTCTGGCAGTTACCTCTTTGACCAAGTAATTGATCTTAGCATTAGTAATGTGAGGTTCTTGCATTATGTTCCTTCTGATGTGATGCAGATAAAATTCACAGAATTATTTATAAACTATTCTTGCTAAAAATATTTAACGTGAACCTAGTTAACCCTTTAGACCTGAAACATAGGAATTACAGGGAATCAAAGAGGGAATCGAATTATAAGAAAACCTAGAGAGGAACCCCAAACGTAAAATATTCTGTAAGACAACTTTTTTGGATTTTTCCAAAGGTCATTATCAGTGAGAAAAAGCATAGGGCTGACTTGTCTACGTTAAAAGAGACTAAAAACTAGAACAAACAAATACAATATATGACCCTTGATTGGACCTTAGCTTGATAAAAACAGCTAAATATTTTGGAGAGAATTGAAGAGAATTTGAATATGAACTTGTAAATTAAATGCTATAATATTATGTGATATTAAGAAACTAATATTAGTTTTCTTAAATGTGATCATGGCATTGTGGCAATATAGAGAAAATTCTTATTTTTAGGAGATGGGTATTGTGGTGTAAGTATGTAGGTGTGAATAGTCATGATCTGTACAACTTTCAAACTACACATGACCTTTTAATGAGGTAGCCACAGAATGTCATTCCCATTTGAAATCTCTCAATGCTTCCCACTGTATTTAAAAACAAACCCAAACTCTTGCCATAGCTTTGTATGCTGAAGGTCTGGGCTAGTCCGTCTGACATCATCTTATGTCATCCACTTTCTGAATTATTACATTCTCATAACTTCATTGTCCCTCCTGCCTGGACTTCCTTTTCCCTTGGTGTTCATGTTATTCAACCCAGATGTCACCTTCTCAGAGATTTTTCTTCACCTCTCATCCAATGTTTCCCTCCCATTAGCTTCTATTCTGCTTCGTGTTCTTCTGATCGCTTACCACTGTCTGATATTTCACCTATCAGTGACTGGCATTAGCTTACCTGTTTATTGAAAACTCCATGAGAGCAGGCATCCTGTCTCTTTTGTATTCCAAGTATACGAGACAGAACCTCTTACATTTCATTTGCTTGGTATGTATTTGTCAAATCAATGAATGAACTTTACAGATAGACTAAAAAATACCTACAGAATTCAGTAGATTTCAACTTTTTAAAAGCAGAGAACTCTTTTATCAAACATAATATTTGTTTTTAACTTATTCATTTGCATATTTGATTACTTCTTTTTCCTTATTTCTTGACAATTAGTAGGATTCTATACACATAAAATTCTTAGCAAATACTTAGCTATTTAAAGAGTCTTTGTTCAACAAGAGCTGCCACCAAGGGGAAATCAGTCTTTTGACCATTGGCTGTGGACAGTGAGAAAATCTGGCTGGAGGAGAAGCAGACCTAACCCCAGGGACAATAGCAGATGAGAGTTGCTCAGTGTTCTGGCAATCTGGCTCCTCTGGGGCTTCCCTGCAACTCTGCAGGAAAAGACAGTAGGAAGCAGGAGAGGCAGGGCCATCACCTGGAGCACCCAGAGGAGAGGCGGCAGCAGAAGGCTCTTTGATACTAGCCTAGGCTGCAGCAAGAAGCTGCCTGGCCTGGAGTAGCCCTGGGCCTGTGGCCGCAGCACTGCAGAAAGGATGGTGGCGGCGGTGGTGGTGGTGATAACAATGGTGTTGCCACAGGAACAATACTCAGGGAGGGACTGACATGTGAAGCAGCCTCCCACCATGCTCAAGCCATGGGACCTGGGAAGGAGGCAGTGATTGAAGAGGCAAGCAAGCGGTGGAGAGGTGTTTGACCCCTCACACTCTCCCAGGGGACATGAAGGGACGGGGGGACCTGGAATGTCAGTAGTAGAGCATGTGTAATCTCAGCCCAAGCAATCGACTGTGTTGTTATTTGGATTTTATTTTTCTTTCAGTATCATTTTCAAGAAGTAAACACACCTAGAGATGACAGAGATGTTAGAGTTAACAAGGAAGAACTTCATAGCTGCACTTATATATGTGTTTAAAGATTTTTTTTTAAAGCAAGCAGAGAGTAAACTTAGGAAGTTTTCCAGGATGGTCAAATATTGACTTTACTTAATTTCTTTAAAAGACAATTAACTATTCAAAGCAATAATAGTAACAACTTATTGTGAGGCTTTTAACATTTGTAGAAATACGTTGTATGAAAATAGTAGGGCAAAGGACAAGTTGGGGAACAGAAAGTATACTTTTTAATACATGTAGTGATACAATATGAAATCACAATGGACTACTAAATTAAGTATGCACATTGCAATGGTTAAATCAGCCATTAAAAAATAAAACAAAAAGGTACAGATTTTTAGCTAACAGAGGACATAGAATAGAATACTTAAAATTCTCAACAAATCCAAAAGAAGGAAGGAAAGAAAAAACAAAGTAACAAAACGTACAGATGGGAGAAAACAAATAGCAATGTGTTACGTAAATTAAATTTTAAAAATATCATTAAATGTAATTGGACTAAACAAAACATCCTAATTAAAATGCAGAGATTATAAAACTGAACAAAAAGACAAGAAAGAACCTCATACAATATATAAAAGAGATGCTTTAATTGTCAAGTATAAGCATAAAGATATAATAGGTTAGAAGCAAAAGGGGGAAAAAGGATATATTTCTATTTTATTCCATTGTTCTATTTGTCTGTCCCTTTACCAGCACCACAAAGACTTTATTATCGTAGTTGAATTTAACAAGATACTCAGTTGAGTCATATGCATGTTAAATTTGAGGAACAGCGGGTATATAGCCCTTTTGAGGTGTTTAACAGTGATAAAAGGAAACATTTATTAAATATGTACCAATGAGTGAGGACATGAAGCATTAATGTCTAGCAAAAACTCAGCTCTATAATTAAAAGGAAAAAATAACTTCTATTTACCCACATATTTAGCATTTCCAGTACTCTTCACTTTTCAAGAGCACTCTCCTTTGGCCTGAGTTTCCATTTGGTACCACTTTCTTCAGTCTAAAGAACTTCCTTAAACATTTCTTACAGCACTGGCCTATTGTTGACAACTTCTGCTGGCTTTTGCTCATTTGGCAATGGTTCTCTGTCTCTCTGTCTCTGTCTCTCTCTCTCTCTCTCTCTCCATTTTTGAGGGATCTATTCACTTGTTTTCTAATTCTAAGCTAAGAGGTTTTAGTTATTATTTTCATCACTTTACAGATGTTACTCCATTGTCTTTAGGCTTGTTGAGAAGTCAATATTATTCTCCTATGTTTTACACAGAATGCGTCTTTTTTTCTGTGGATGCTATTGAGATTTTTCTCTTTGATCCTTGTTTTTCAGAAGTTTGACTGTGATGTGCTTGGTATGTTTTTTTTTTTTT
>PVKM010039389.1:0-13793 GCA_004027735.1 Carollia perspicillata | reverse complement strand
GCCTGTGAGCCAAAGGGTCACCAGTTCAATTCCCAGTCAGGGCACATGCCTCAGCTGCAGGCCAGGTCCCCACTTGGGGACATGCAAGAGGCAACCAGACATCGATGTTTCTCTCCTTCTCTTTCTCCCTACCATCCCCGCTCTCCAAAAATAAATAAATAAAATCTTCAAAAAAAAAAGAACAAAGCCGATCTTTATGCACTGATATGGGAAGCTATCCAAAATATACTGTTAAATAAAAGCATCAAGCTACAAATCCCATTTGTGTCAAAAGTTTGTATATTAATGAAAAATGTCTAGAAACATTAATAAATAGTACTGAGGGGGAAGTGGGTATTTTTAGTGTATATACATATTATATTTTAAGTTTATTTCAACCAACAGATTATATTTATACATGAAAATAATTTTTAAATAAAAACCATACCATGCCACCCTACAAAAATAAATAAGTAAATAAGTAAGTACCATAAATCAATGATTATGCCTATTGATCATAAAGAGGGATACGACAAATGTCACAAAGTCTGCGACAAATGGGGTTTGGGTTGCCAAGACAGAAGTCTCACTAATAATACTCACAATTCTCAAGTAAGTTCTAGTTCAGAAGAACAAAGAAAAGGGAAGAGACTGACTCAAGTGAGAGTGTTGGCACAGCGGTGACTGTGCTGGAAAGGACCATAAAGTTCCATGAAGGCAGAGTCCAGGTCACACTCCTCCCTGTGATCGCAGCACCTGACAGTGCCCAGCAAAACTATGCACATTCAGTAAACAACTGTTGAGTGAAAAGGAATTGAGTGAGGGAAAGCACCTAGTCGGCTGTTTTAACAGCATAGTTTTAAAGACATGCTGCTTCAAGCGAAATTACTAATGTGGAAATTTCAGAATTTCTCCAAGAAGTGGCCTCTGGTCCACTAGCTTTTTCTAAGTGCGCCCAGAGACTTGGTGGGAACCTGAGAAAGGAAGGATCTGAGGAAAGATCTAGGCAGTACTGAAAACAGGATGCAGGCTCCAATGACTAGCTGAAACACAGCTCTGGCTTGGGAAGAAATGGACAGCAAAATAGTAGAGTGGTTAAAAGGGCTCTGAAGTTAGAGGGCGTAGGTTCAAATCTCACCTCCACCCTTCACTCGGCAAGCATTAGTTTTCCTCTCTATAAAATAGGACGGTAACCCACATCGCTCTTTCGTCACTTTCCTTACCTCGGAAGACTCAATTTAATTTCTCTCTGCATTTCTAGTACCTAGTATAACATCTGGCACACGGTAAGCAAGCTCTCAGGAAAGATTTGCTGAATGGCATGAATGAGTTTTATGACCTGGAAACTGAAGTTCAAGCTCCTCCCTGAGATGGAAGATTTTACTTACTGAAGGATCATCCTTCCAGAATCAGCTCAAATTTCTTCTTCTCTATAACAATCTCCTGGATGTCGTCCACAATAATCTTCTCTCCACCTCTCCTCCTCCTCCTTAGCCCCCTCCGCCCCGCACAGTCCTGCTAGTACGTTTACCCTCCTTTGAAAGACTGGCTGTTCATTAGCGTAAGTGAAGTGGTCCAGGGTCTGGAGTCAGACTGCTTGGATTTGAATCCTGGTTCTCTTACTCACTCATGACCTCTCTGTATTTCAGTATCTTCACATGCAAAATGGGAACATTAATATTACCTAACCTACACGGTTACTGTAAAGATGAATGAGATAACTTGGGCTCCTGGAACATAATAAGCACTAGAAAAAGTTAGCTATTCTTCTTCCTCTTTTAACATTTCCAATTCCTTCTCCAGAATGTAATATAAGAAAGGCTTTGCCCTGGCTGGTGTGGCTCAGTGGATTGAGTGTGGCACTGTGAACCAAAAGGTCACTGGTTTGATTCCCAGTCAGGGCATGTGCCTGGGTTGCAGGCCAGGTCTCCAGTGGGGGTGTGTGATGCTTCTCTCCTTCTCTTTCTCCCACCCTTCCTCTCCAAAAATAAATACATAAAATCTTAGTGAAAAAAGAAAGAAAGGTTTTTAAGAGTACAGAGCTCATCTCATCTCTTTCTGTATACAGTGCCTGAAACATAATGCTGTAAACGTAAGATTCTAATAAGCATTTCCTGAATAAAACAAACAATAATCATTTAGTTAGCGTCATGGTGTAAACTCAATTTATAAGAAAGAACACTTAGAGGCAGGTACAAGGCTGGAAAGACAAGAGGTATTTATTTTATTAAGTAAAATATTTACACAGAAGCTAGGCAATAGGATTCTACTAGCAAAACATTGGCTACATTCTAGAGAAATGGGTCTCCTAGAAGCTGAAAAGACCTGGTTTCAGTGTGATGCCCTCCTTCTCCCCTCCCCCACAGACCCGCAGTCACTATGACCACATCATCCACAGAAGTATCACAGACAGAGCCCTCAGGAGGTACTGGCTTCCTGTGACAGTTTTCTGCATGCCTTCTTCTTCACATCGCCACATCACATCGGTGCTGCACAACTCTACTTCTGTGGGAAACTTTTCTGCCTGACCTTCTCAACCTCATTTCCTTTCCACCACTACCACCACAGCCAAAAAGGTGTCACGGAGCTTGCAAGCTGAGACAGGCCTTAGCTTTATACTGGAAGAGGAGCTTGAGCAGAATTAATCACCCCAGTTGCTATAAACAGAATATACTGTAAAAGGGAAATATTCCTCATCCTTAACAGGGAAGTGATATATGCCTAGAAAAGCATTTAATATTAACAGTAAGTTTTCACTAAAATTTGTATTGCTAATTATATCAAACTCTAATTTGTGGATAAAAACCTCAGATCTTTTTTGTTATGAAACAGGACCTAAAAAAATTACATCCTGGATGATTCTTTTTTTTTTTTTTTTTGAGATTTTATTTATTTACTTTTAGAGAGAGGGGAAGGGAAGGAGAAGGAAAGGGAAAGAAACATCAGCATATGAGACATACATTCATTGATGGTTGCCTCTCACGTGCCCCCAACTGGGGACCTAGTCTGCAACCCAGACACGTGCCCTGACTGGGAATCAAACTGGCAACCTTTTGGTTTGCAGGTTGATGCTCAATCTACTGAGCCACACCAGTCAGGGCCTGAATGATTCTTATTCCCCACTACCGCCACTCCAAATCATGTCAGCTAGAATTACTTAGTTCAAGAAGGGAGCACTTTCTTAATGCATGTGCTTGAGAGGGAGTGATTACTCAACTTTGTTATTTTTAGATTCACATTACATACTCATTCCTGTTGAGAAGTAGGGAGAATTGCTTTTGTTTTTCAGATCAGCGCTTTATGAATTTTAATGTAGAAATGAATCACCTAGGAATCATGTAAATTGCAGACTCTGATTCTTTAGGTTGGAGGGTGGGGTCTGAGATTCTGAATTCCTAATAAGCTCTCAGGATGCTGGTGTTGTTTAGTCCATGAACCAACCACCCATTGAGTAGCAAGGCTCAGTCTGTACAAAAGACAGCTGATCTCTAAAGTCAGTAAGACTGTAACAGAAGACTCCCAACTCTGGATACTACTAGTAAATTCCACTTTGACCAGAGGCTTAATATGCCTCAGTCTTTCCTGCAGCGTGCGTGACTTACCATTTCCCATAAAGTGTTATTACCACGTTCTTGCACATCTTCGCCTTTTCTCAGGGTGTTTCCACTGGGTAGAATGCACCACCTCCCTCATTTCCACCTAGAATCTACCCATCTTCGAACCCCAGCTCAAATACTTCCTTTCCCGCAAAACCAATGTGGCCCCCTTCTGAACTAACATGCTTCTGAACCACCAAGGCACTCCATCTACACCACCCTCCACAGCATCATCATTTCCTACTTTGGACTGTGTTTTATAACATGCCTACTAGACATAAACTTCTTAGCAGCATTCTTTTGCTGGGCATATAACAGTATAGAAACACTTGCTGGGTAAATTTAAATCAACTCTGACCACTCAAAAATTATTCAGTGCCGACCGTGTGCCAGGCATTGGAAATGATCGTGATTGTGGTAACGACTATTTCTTAAAGAGCACTTACTATGTGAACATATTCTAAGCACTTTACATTATATCCATTGCATCCTCACAACAACGCAGTGTGGTACTTTTATCATCCCAGTCGTGTGGGTAAAGAACTGAGGCTCAGAGACATTATGTAACTCACTCAAAGTCATTCAGCTGGTAAGTGGCAGAGGGAGGAGTCAAACCTCAACAGCAAGTTCCAGTGTCTGTGCTCTTAATCACTGTTATATTACCTCTTCATATAGTTATAAAAGGGATATAAAAATGATATAAAGGGGTATAAAAACAAGACACGATCCCTTTCCTTAAGAAGCTATTGGTTACTCAAAATCTCTTTGTGGTAGCTCCTATCTCCTGATCGAAGTCCAAATTCCTTAACATGTTATTCAAGGGTCTGAATGATCTGACTCAAGCCTCTCTTCTTTATCTTCCTTTACATAAAGAATTCCACCTGAATTTGCTATGGTTTAGTTATATAATCTGCCACTCCTAAATATGTTCTGCATTCCGTACTGTTGCTACAACGAGTCCATTTGGAATTCACTTTTCAAAGCTCTACCAATCAATCCTTAAAAACTCAGTTCAAGAATATCTCCAAATATTGATAACAAGAATAACAATAACAATAGCACCAAACATTTATAAACCATTTAGTGTGCTAGGCACAGCCACATATTAAGTCATTTAATTCTGAAAATGGCCCTTTGAGGATGGTTAGAATAATTCCTATCTTGGAGACATAATTTCAAATATTTCCCTAATCTTTCTAATGAAAAATTAATCTTTCTCTTCCCTCTACACTCGTATCATTCCATAAAAATCTCTGTTGTAACACTTATCAGGCCTGTTTTCTACACCAAATTTTGCCTATATCTATTTCTTCCACTGGATTTAAAGGGTTCCTGAGTGCAGAGATGTTACGTGTGGAAGAGAATGACTACTTTTTAAAAAAAATAAACTGCTTCTCTTTTCCTCCTGAAGTAGACTACATGTCTCTTAATGGCTGGTTAAGACTGCACACTGAATTCTGGCCAGCGGTTCAGGGGCAGAAGTGAGTATGTGATTTCTAGGCCTCTCCCATAAAAACCTCAACGCTATTCTCCACACCTTAGTCTTCCATCTGCCAGCAGATGCAGCAGAGCCAGTGGAGGCCTCTGAGGCCCTGTCCTTGGTAAGAAAGAAGAGCTCCCTCCCCACCTCCACCCAATATGCATTGGACTGGGACATGAAAAAGAAACAAGCTTTTAGGCCAACAAGATTTTAAGTTATTTACTACAGGAGTTAGTTAGCCCACCTGGATTAAATATACAATGTAGTTTTGTGTCTTTGTATATATCTAAAACATTGCCTTGTTCATAGTTCATGCTCAGTAAGTATTTACTGAATTAAATTAAAACTTAAAATTCTTACTACATGGCAGGACCTTTCCTAGACCCTACTGTTAGCCAGCCATCTCCAAAATGGGAAATGAGCAAGATTACCCATTAAAGGATGGAAACCAAATTAGAATTTTTACTCATATTATTTTTTATGTAAAAAAGAAAAACTGAAGCCCTGGCTGGTGTAGCTCAGTGGATTGAGCACGGGCCTGCAAACCAAACAACCGAGGTTCAATTCGCAGTCAGGGCACATGCCTGGGTTGCAGGACAGTTCCCAGCAGGGGACGCATGAGAGGCAACCATACATTGATGTTTCTCTCCCTCTCTCCTTCCCTTCCCCTCCAAAGATAGATAAATAAAATCTTTTTAAAAATGTAAAAAAAAAAAAGATAAACTGAGATTTACTAATATTTAATATGGCTAATTAGTAGCACCTGAACATGTGCTCAAAAATGTTTTCCTAATGGGACACTGTGGTAGGCAGAAAATGTCCAAAGATGTTCATGTCCTAATCCCCAGAATCTATGAATATGTTCTGTTACATTGCAAGGGGAAAGAATTAAAACTGCTAATTTTAATTAATTGGGATTATTATTGCTGCTAATCAGCTGACTTTGAAAGAGGGAGATTATCCTAGATTATCAAAGAGTGTCCAATGTAATCAAAACAGTCCTCAAAGGCAGAACAGGGAGGCAGAAGAGACAGTGTCAGAGGGATATGATGCAAAATAGACTGAATCAGTCGATGCCGGCTTCAAAGATGGAAGAGGGCTACAAGCCAAGGAATGCAAGCAGCTGCGAGAAGCTGAAGAAAGGAAACAGGTCCTCCCCTAGAGCCTGCAGAAAGGAACACAGCCCTCCCAAAGCTTGATTTTAGCCCAGTAAGACCCACATCAGATTTCTGACCAATAGAATTGTGAAATAATAATTCTGTATTGTTTTAAGCCAATAGGTTTATGGTAATTTGATATGTCAGCCATAGAAAACTAATAACAGATACATAATCAGAATATTTATTGGTCACTATTCTATATCATAATGTTTACAAATCTAGGATAGACTTTAGGCTTTGATACTTTCTAAAGCATAAGGAAAATAATACATTCCTTGGTGGCATTTATACTCAGTGAAACATTTATTGAGATCACAGTTCTGTATAAAACTCAGAGCTAAACATTGAAGTTTAAATGTTATTCCTCCTCAAAAGTTTATTACCTAAACAGTACAGTGAGGGAGAGGTATGACAGCAGTCTAAAATACATCTAGCTATTCTCCTTCTGCAAAAATCAAAAACCAAAAACAGGGGTGGCTTTAGCTCAAGCAGTTACTTCGTCGAGGCTGTCCTAAAAAACAACAAACAAACAAACAAAAAAACACCGACAGTACCGTTAAGACTTAAACCTGCTCAATATTGCATAACAGGACCAAGTAAGCGTCCTGTGACCATTACACCAAAGCCGCCAAGACAATGACTACTTATTGCTCACCAACGACATAGCTGGAAACTGTGCTGGGTGTTTTAGATGCATTACCTGAGATGAAATTGCCCCCGTTTTTATCTTTAAGAAAATGAGGTTGTTCAGAGCACTTAAGCGACTTGAGTCGCTCAAAGGTTGGAGAAGGTACTAGAATCTGGATCCGTTTGGCCCCAAAGCCCATGTTTTGTTCTGTGACAATGGGTATGGAAGAAAAAAGTCCAGTAGTTCAAAAACAACTTTATTTTTGATTCGCAAAAAAGAACTGCCTGTCTGTAAACCAATGAAAATCTAACTGGTTTGCTTTACAAGCTTTTCTATTGCCAACTTCAGCAATAAGCACCACACATATTGTAGGGGAGTTATTTTGACTTGTACTGGTCTTTCCAGAAAAAAAAAGTCTGACTCCAAAGTTACAGTAAAAACAATTAAGAGGTGTGAAATAAACCTAAAAAATCTTAAAATGTGGGCATAAGTTTTATATTAATGTTTTCCAAAAGACCCAATCTGAGACCTACTGAAAATGGTTTACTTTTCTTTAAAAAGTATTTCCAGAAGTCATAATGTATTTTTATCCGGTCTCCTCCCATAATTTTGAAAGGAAAGGTCTTGTAACATACTCTACCAGATTCCACTAAGCTTTAACATATGGCATTAAAGGGGACTTCTTTGCATTTTACTTCCAAATAAAGCAAAGATATCATCACTCTCTTGGACTAGAAAAAAATAACCAAAAAGAAGAAGAGGGGAATGGCTCAGATCTCAAGTCCCAAGAGAGCTATGAATCTAGGCCCGTAAAATAAAAGCAATAATATCCTTGGGTAAGGTTCGCTGCAGTTGAAACGTGTTTTAGAGATATTACATCACTGAAAACTGGTCGTGCTAGGTGCCAGATATGAGGATGCATGAGGAAAACTCAGCTGAACAGACATTAACCTCCAGAGCTTCCCATTGGGTGACACTAAACAGAGCTGGTTCAGTCTGGCTTTCTCTTTTCTGTCCCTGGTGTTTATGGTCCAACTTTAAGACAGCTAAAGGCAGAACGGACCTTGCTCAGCAATCACCTGATCAAGTCAATAGCACTACATATAATAAAAGGACCAATCAAGTTCATGGTCTAATTTTACTTTTTTTTAATTTAAATGAAATTATATAAAAATCTAAAAATTTAAAATTAGATCTGTTTGCTTATAAATATTAAACCAGTTTAATAAATACAAAACATCTTAGATTTCTGACAGGAAAATATCCTGTAGCTTGAATAACAACTGAAAGTAAACTGAGATTGAGTTAATTCTGTATTTTATTTCACAGAAAATTGTAAACCTCATTGCTCCAAACTGTCATGCAAGCAGCAAAATACCAAGTCTCCTGACAAAGGCAGAACTACTGATACCTATATGCAGTGATTTTAAATGTTTCTAAAATGTTGTTTTAAAAAAATATCAAGGAAGCTTAGAAGAGAAATAATATCCAGAAATACAAGTATCTAGATTATCTCCCCAAGCACCAAAAAAGCTTCCTCCGCCTTCCCACTTCTCCTTTAATCTAAGATTACTCATAAAGTCAGACCAAAATAGCAAAATATAAGCACAAACTTCACTTTATGTAAGCACATTTCTGAAACAACACTCTTACAATGATTTATTTCTCCCCCTTCTCCCAAAGTGGGAGAAATGTATAGAGGAAAAAGAACAATTCAATCCAACAAACATGTATCAAGAAATTAATATGTAGAAGGTTTGTGCTCTCCATAAATAAACAGAACACAAATAATGATAATGATGGATAACATTTATTGTGTCCTTACAATGTGTCAGACATTGTTCTAAGCTCTTCACATGGAGTTACTTCATTAAATCCTTATGAAAATATTGTAGCCCCGGCTGGTGTGGCTCAGTGGACTGAGTGCAGGCCTGCGAATCAAATAACCGCGGTTCGATTCCCAGTCAGGGCACATGCCTGGGTTGCAGGCCAGTTCCCAGCAGGGGACGCACAAGAGGCAACCATACATTGATATTTCTCTCCTTCCCTCCTTCCCTTCCCCTCCAAAGATAAATAAATAAAATCTTCAAAAAAAATATTGTGGGGTAGGTACTATTAGTATCTCCATTTTATGTTTTTAAAAAATCGAAGAGAGATTAACTGGCTTGCCCAAGGTCACACAACTAACAAATGGCAGAGTCAAGACAGGACCCTTACCTCAAGCCTTATGTCTATACAGCCTCAATATGTGATGCTTCAGATGATTATGACACCAAGAATAAAAACAGCAACATGGGATGGGAGTAAAAGACAGAAATCTGTACTTGAACAACAATAAAAATTTTTTTAAAAAGTGTAACTCTTGAAAGCAACTAACAGTATCTGTATGTTCAAAAATAAATGCTAAAATTCCTGTATAATACAAAAACAAGTATCTAAATATAAATTAAAAATTGAATTTAAAAAACAGCAACAGTTAAGATTTAATGCCTTGCACTGGAATAAATTCCTTCTGTACATTATCTCATATAATTCTCCCATCAACCTGGTATGGAATTTCTCATCTGCACTACACAGATGAGAAAACTGAAGTTGTAGAGGTTACATGATTTGCCTAGAGCCCCCAACTAAGACACACAAGCATCTTGAACCTCTTGTCTGAATTTCAGACTTGTTTATCCAACTGCCAACTTGATATCTCTTGGATCTTCCATCCCCAAAACCTGCCCCTCACGCCAAGTCTTCTCAAGTGTAGCTGCTGACAATTCAGTCCTCCCAGTTATTCAAATCAAAATGCTAAGAATCACCCTTGATTCCGCCTTCCTTTGTGCTAATATCCCACACCCAATCCAACAGGAAATCCCATTGCTTCTACTTTCAAAAATATCCAGAATCTAAGAACTTCTTCACTTTTGCTGCTACCATACAGTCCAAGCTAGCATGGGCACTGTCTAGATTACTACAACAGCTTCCTTAGTTAATTTTCATCAGTTATACATTTTACATGACCTCAAATAGGTAATAATGAAAAATAATGTTCCCCTGGCCTGCCCCAGAGGGAACCACTTTCAATTTTTAGCTGTTTCTTTTATTTACCATCATAGCTCTTGTTACGTTATACTTATTATGCTATTTATGAGCTTCTACTGCCTTTCCAGTGTGGAAGCTAAGAATTTAGCCTTCTTAACTTACTTCCCTTCCAATATCGTTATAAGACAATATTGGGTAAAATCAATGTTGAGAAGAAACAAATCAAGACTCAGCATTTACATTATTATGACTGATTATAATCACTGCTAGCCCAAGTGGTGTATTATAATTATGTTTTTATTTCTTGCACAAATTTTGTTTCCCTAATTTTTCATTGCTTAGTTATTATATGCCTACCACTAATTCTTTACAAAGCCTCCAAGAGAATTGTAAGATTCCACTGTCTATGAATTGTGACCCTCTCAAACACATCTGAGAATCTATAAATTCTTTCCTCAAATCGGCTTTCCCAATATCTCCCCTGGAGCTCTTGATCCTTCTGCTGGAATCCAGGCTGCTTATTCTCCAGACTGTTGCCCAGCAGTCACCCTAGGGCTTGCTTTCATCATCCTACTCCCTTCTTTCTAGACCCATCCTTTTTATTCTGTTGTATTTCCCCCTTGTTTTGATGGAATATATCCTCCAGTAGCTTCATTTAAAAAGGCACATGAGTCCTGGCTGGTGTGGCTCAGTGTCTGAGTGCCAGCCTGCGAATCAAAGGGTCTCCAGTTTGATTCCCTGTCTAAGGCACATTTCTGGGTTGTGGGCCAGACCCCCAGTAGACAACCACATATTGCTGTTTCTTTCCCTCTCTTTCTCTCTCCCTTCCCCTCTTTAAAAAATAAATAAATAAAATCCTTTTTTAAAAAGGCACATGAGAAGCAAAATCTTGCATATCTGAAAAAGTCTTTATTCTATCCTCGTGCTGGACTGGATAGTTTGGCTGGATATAGAATTCTAAGTAGAAAATAATTCTCTCTCAGAAAGCACTGTTCCACTGGTCTAGCTTCCAGAGCTGTTGTTCGGAAGTTAATTTTCAATCCTTTGTATGGTATCTGTTGTGGATTTTTCCCCCCTGTTAGTGCTTAAAATCTTATTTTAATTACCCATATTCTAAAATTACCTAAAAATATGCTCTGGGCTGGGTCTTTTTTCATTCGTGAGGTTGGGCACTTAATAGGCCCTTTCAACCTGGAAGTTCATGATCTTCAGTTCCACAACATGCTCTTATATTTGTCAACAGTAGAATTCTTGGATTGATCAACTAATTTTCTTATCTATTCTCTCTTATTTTCCATCTTTGACTTTTTTTCCTATTAATGGATGATTTCTTCAATTTTATCTCCTTGACTTTCTTTTTTTTTCTGATAAATCACTTTTTAATACATTGTGTGCGAAGAAGGGTCTCAGATTTTTTCCAGCCCAATGTATTCTTTCAGGGCTGATATTTATATCTCCTTGACGTTCTAATTCAAATTATTTTATTTATTTTATTTTTTCATTTCCAGGAATCTTTGAGAATCTTTGTGGTTCTCTATTCCTTTTTTATAGTATACTGTTCTTGTTTCATGAATGCAGTATCTTCTCTTTATCTCCCAAAAGAAAATATTTACAAGGTGTTTTGGTGGTTACTTTTTCAAGTTTTCTTATTACTGGGGACTATTCAATTTCTCTAAATCCACCAACTCCCTGGCAGGTGGTGGAGGTGAGGGTGGAATGGGGATGACTCCTGCCTGCCTGGGAGAGAAGCAATAGATGAGGACCAGAAGTATCATAAGCCTCACTATTCACTGTGAAGACTATTTCCCTCTTCTCAGTATAGCACTCCTTCCCTATCTTCTGTCATATGAGATGGTTACAGAGTATGAAGCACTTCTGGTTTAATTCTTCTCCAAAATTAAAACTCATTGTGTCAGGTGGGATTAGAGTTAACTCATTAGTTGCAATGAATGGGGATGTTGACTTGAAGGCCTAGTTTCTCCCTTAAAAGACTTTCAATCCTCCTCTTGTTTTCAGCCTAAGCCTGATGCCCACCTTTAGTTCCTGAGCTTTGATAGGTTTCTGTGATGCAAACTGGCTTGCTTCTAATTGGTATCCATTTCTATAGATACTATTTTATAAGCAATAAAAATATAATAGTGAACAAGATAAGTCTACCCTAGACTGAAGGCTACAAACAATTAATGAACAAATAAATGAAGAAGACAGTTTCAGAGATGATATGCGCTATGAAGACAAACCAGAGGGAAGGGATAGATAGTGATATGAATGCTATTTCAGGCAGGCTAGTCAACAACAAAGTCTCTTTTAAGAGGGGATATCTCAGCAGACACATGCCCTGTGACTCCGGGATAAAGACATTGTAGGAAAAGAGGAAAGGAAGTAAAAAGACCCTAATGTGGGAAGGAAGTTAGTGTATTTGAGAAACCAAAAGGCCAGTAAGTAGGGTTAGAATGGTATATTATAAAGGATCAGAAATAAGGTCAGAGCGGCAGGTAGCTCAAACCATTCAAGGCCTTCTACGCCAAAGCCCTTGTATTTTATTTGAAGGGCGGGAAAAAGTTATACAAGGAAATTCAGCAGGCAGTCTGATATGCTCTGATTTACCTTTTTAAAGTTCAATCTGGTTATTGTGGGGCAAGAGGGGAATCTAGGAGATCAATTAGGAGTGTGAGCCTAGGATCATGACTGTGGAAGTGATAAGAACTAGTCAGACTCAGTACATATTTTAAAGATAATGCTGAACCACATGATGGTTTGAAATGGAGTGTTAAGAAAAGATATTAGGGACAACTCTTAGGTTTTTGGTCTAAGTAATAAATAAATGATGGTTCCATTTGCTGAGGGAGGGGTCTAGAAAGAAAAATGATCAATAGTGGTCCCTAATAGGTACTCAATATATGGTGGCCATTGTTTATATAAAAATAATATTCTATTACATGTCAATTATATTTCTTTTTAAAAATATTTTAGCCCTGAGAATCAAAGGGTTACCAGTTCAATTCCCAGTCTAGGGCACACGCCTGGGTGGCAGGCCAGGTCCCCAGTGTAGGGTGCTCAATAGGCAACCACACGTTGATGTTTCTTGCCCTCTCTTTCTCTGTTCCTTCCCCTCTCTTTAAAATAAATGAGTAAATTTTAAAAAATAAATATTTTTAAAAATTATTTATTGATGAGAGAGAGAGAAACACTGATTTGTCGTTCCACTTATTTATGCATTCATTGGCTGATTCTTGTATGTATCCTGACAGGTGATAAAACCTGCAATATGGAGTATCAGGACAACATTCTAACCAACTGAACCACCTGGCCAGGGCCAATTATATTTCGTTAAAAATAATTTTTATTTCATGTTTTTAAAGATTTTATTTATTTATTTTTAGACAGAGGGGAAGGGAGGGAAAAAGAGAGGGAGCAAAACATCAATGTGTAGTTGCCTCTCGTGTGATCCCTCCAACTTTGTTCTTCTTTCTCAGGATCGCGGTTGCCAATGTGGGGCTTTTTGTGGTTCCATATACATTTTTCAAATATTTGTTCTAGTTCTGTGAAATATGTCATTGGACTCTTGATAGGAATTGCACTGAATCTATCAATTGCTTTGGGCAGTATGAATATTTTAATGATGCTAATTCTTCCTATCCATGAACATGGTATGTGCTTCCACTTATTTGTATCTTCTTCAATTTCTTTCTTTAAGGTCTTATGATTTTCTGAGTACAGGTCTTTTACATCCTTGTATGGCTTATTCCTAGGTATTTTATTCTTTTTTTTTCTTTTATTAATACAGTATTTATTTGTGTTTCCTCTGTCAAACCCTGAGCCAACCACTTTCCCCAGGCTGCCCAGGGAGGTATAGGAAAAGGAACATACACAGCAGACCAGACATGGGAGAAAGATCAATGGGAGGTAGTGATAGCTCC